>VZRO01001695.1:1114366-1171282 GCA_013397915.1 Daphoenositta chrysoptera
TTTTTTTTTTTTTTTTTTGTTGGTTGGGATTTTTTTGGGGTGGTTTTTTGTTTGTTTGTTTGGTGTGGTTTTGTTCCAGCAGCAATTCAGGCACTCAATTTATGTTTAAAATGTTCTCCATATTACCCTTAAGTTATTATATATTTTCAATAAAATTGAGTAAGTGTTCTCAAAAACTTTTTTCCAGAATTTCATAGTGATTTCTACAAGTATGTTTGTCAGGGTATCATCAATTCCTAAAAATACATTAGGTGGGATTTTAGCTGTCTGGATTTTTGTCTGTGCAATCTCTTTTCTCATGTGTGTGTGTGTGCCTGTGTGTGTGTGATTCACAGGTAAATCTAAGAAACATTAAAAATTTTTTAAAAGGGTCTTATTTAAAACTTTTATAATTGTGTTTCTGCTAAAAAAAGACATGAAGTTGCTTACTGAATGGAAGAGAAACGGAATGGCAAAAGTTAGTCTTTAGACACTCCATGCACACACACACAATCTCTATACAGCTGTTCAGTAGGAATTTTTAATGAACTCTCAGTTGCTTGTAAGTAAAGATTTCTCTCTCTTTCTCTCCCTCTCTCTCTTTCTGTCCTCTCATAGACCACTTTCAATGTTCTGCCCTACTTTGACCTACAACACTATTTCTCTGTCTGAGATCCTCAGTGCTTCTTCCCATCTCGAAGTGTGTACTGACACTTGTCACCCAGACTCACAGCTCCAACTCTGGCAGCGCTGCCAGTATGAGAACAGATGCAGAAGTGAGAGACCAGGGCAGAAATGCAGTGCCTGAGAGTCTTGAGAAAGACAAAATTAGCCTTCTTCAGGCAAAACAGTGTGATGGTTCAGAAACATACTGATCTCTTTTCATCAGCCAAAAATAAGAGGTTTCAATTTATTTAAGTGGTTTTTTTAGGGTAGGAAAATAAGGAATCAATGGTTATAACTGTTAACCAATGCAACATTAGCAGACACTACCATGACTAAGTAAAAAATATACTTTAAATTTACACTTTATTGTAGTGTTTTCAGAATGTAAAATATATTTTACACCATTGAAATTGTGCCAATTTATAACAGTTGAAAATATTTCTTGGAGAAAGGCATATAGGACTTATCCCAATGTATGGTAGTGGTTAATCGTGTTCAGGCATGTAGCTGATCTCAGCTGATGGAAAGCAACATACTGAAGGAAGTCATGGTCTCTGAAACAGATGGCTCAAGCCAAGAAAGAGCATTACAAATGATAAAGATTTACTCAGTATGTGATTGCATTCATCCTGAGCAGCACTGAACAGCCCCATCCCAACATGCAATCTGTACAGGGTCTCAGGATTACCTCACCCATTCATACTAAAGCCATCTTTTGAGTTTTGTTCTTTTATTCACTTTAAGATGGAATTACTCTGTTTTATCTCTGAAAGGAAACTTATAGGTATTCCAACTGCTACATAATGGCCAAATCTTGCAATAAGCTAAACCCTTTATGACTTGAAAAAAATCACTCAGACCAGCTATTGACTACCTCATGTCATGATCCTCAGGATCAGGTTGATATCATCACTGCTCTCGAGCCCCAAAATATGTCTTATGAAGCATGTGAAAGTTGCAAAAATCCTTGAGGCAATTTTCCAGGACCAGATCCTCAGCTGGTACTGACATCAATGGAATAATGCCAGTTTACCCCAACTACATATTTGGCTTCCAAAGTGATGCCTGAAGCAGAATTTATTGTGACAAAATATATTGGAGCAAATCTTTGAAAGCAAGAGTTACTATCCATGTGAAAGTAATCTATATTGTCAAAAAGCCCCCATGTGCTATATTCAATACTAATGAAAATTGTAGACAAAAAGAGGTCCCACATGAAATTTGAAGTTAATGAACTAAGGTGGCATGAAAATGAGCATTTGGAGAGTAAAATGAAGGCTCTAATAGAGTTAAACCAAGACACACACTGTTGAGATTTTTAGGTTTCTCTCTCCTTATGTTGTAAAGTAAATTTCCACCCCAAGAAATGTCCTGATCTATATTTTAATGAGCCTCTCCACGTGACATACATTTTTTTGTTTCATTACTATTAGTGAATGACAAGTGAAGGATATTCATTTTAACTTGAAAATGTCAGGTATGCACTTTAAGAGATATATTTTTCCAGTTTTTAATGAGGTGGTGTTTCTTTTTGAAAGAAATACCCATCTCTGATGTGGGTACTATGCAGGTGACAACTGATATTTAATAAGTGATGGTTCTTGTATTAGTCGTAGTTCACTAAAGAAAATGTCTTGGATTGCTTTTGAAAAACTCTTAACGTCACTAGCCCAAAGGCAAGATGTGACCTTTTTATTACATAATGAGAATCATTTATTATCTTACAATGTATCTTAAAGTCACAGACAAAATGCCACTTTGATAATTGCTTTCAATTAGCTTTGAGCATAGCATACATTCATAAAATGTCTTCTCTAATTTAGACTTGAATTAGAGAAAATTGCAGACATAATCTACTTTAAGGTTGTCTCATTTAAGGTGATTCGTAGTTCTATATCAAAGAAATCAAAACGGGTGGCTTTAGAGCAGTATTACAAAGTGTTTTAAATAGTCTTTTCAATATTTGAGTCTATTCTATTAACAATTAATTAACAAATTAGAATGCTAGTTCATCTTTGTGGAACTTTTCTTGTGTATTAACTTTATACTTGTCTTCACAAAGGCTGTTTTGAAATTAAGTGGTGTCCTGTGGTAGAAGAGTACAGCTTGATTAGATGTATAAATAAAACATGTAAAGACATAGCTTATCTTAATAATAGGCAACAGCTTGGTCTGTCAGCATGTATGTTCTTTCCAACTTTTAAATTCTTCCTCAATAGCAAGCAATAAATCCCATACCCAAAAAGTAAGATTATGTATTGGCATGTATTTCATTGCTTATGTTTTAAAAATTTTTTTGTGTGTAATTTAAATTATTTGTGGAAAAACAATTACGAAGAGACTGGTGTACTGCATGTGGAACATCGTTTGTAAAAAAACAGATATTTTCCTTTCATCTTAGATTAAGTACAGAAGGTCTGGAAATTACATATAAAGATAATTCAGGCATCTCAGATAGCTGGAAGTGAAGTAGCTCAAGGGATAACTCCATTTTTCTTTTTCCTTCCCCAGATAAAAATTACTCACAAGAACCAAGCCCCCATGTTGATGGGACCTCCTCCAAAAACCGGTCTTTTCTCTTCTATCATCAAAAGAACAAGGAACCACAGCAAAGAATAAACCTATGTAGTTCAGTTAAAAAAAAATAATTATCTTTGTTGGGCTTTGGAATATTCATGCTGGGAATCTTTCAAGAGTTTTAGAATATCTTCTGTTTTCAAAATCTTGGATTTTGGTTTAACCGTTCTGTAGCTGAGCTGATGTAAAACTATGCTACTAGAAAAAAAATGTCACAGTTTTGTAGGCATTTTGCATGATGAAAGCAGATGTTTACATAAAGTGATACAGCATATTTTTTGTTGCATGCGTTACCATTTATTGATCTATGGGCTAATTCTGCCATGGAATATGGGAAGAGAATGTCGTGGGTAAATTTGATTTCTCTCTTTTCTGTTTCAGCTTTTTCTACTATAATAATCATATGCCATAGGTTCAATAGTATCTCTTCAATCAAACATCTTTACATCAATAGTCAATCTGACCTGTTTCAGAGTAAAATCACTACAGGTCTCATTAACCTGTATATTTTAGTTTATAATTTCTTTCTACCCTGAGAATATTTTTATTCAACTAAGTATTAAAATCTTGTAACTTATTCTGATAACTCCTATGTATATGAATAACTGTATCTGCTGAAAACATCTGACAATATGCACAGTATTCAAATGATCATGATTGCTCTTGTGTAAGTTTTTGTTAAGATTATAAATTGATGAAAGTTTGAGCAAAAGCTATAAGACTAAGGAGATCATGCTGAGTGAAGATAGTAATACTTGCAAAACTAGCCACTGGTGTTTGTTGAAACCCTAGAATTATTTTCATGAGCAGTACATCTCTGTAACATGGCAAACTTTAAATCATTCTACACATTGACCATATGCATATGCATAGTGCATATGCACACAAATAACCAAAGCTTATGCCTAATTAAAGTGCATTTCCCACCAAAGATTTAGTGAAGGATGCTTCAGAGAAATGGGTTAATAAATAATTAATCAAACTCACTGGAGTAGACTCACATCTGAAAATTTACAGTTATTTTGATTACATTGTCAATGTCCAGTCAAATGTTGGAGTAGGGAAAAACATTAAATTAATTGCAAGTAAATACCCACGTTTCATTTGTATCATAAGATGATAGGCATAGTCACATATACTAAATATTGAGACATGGATATTAACTCTAAATATTAGAAAATTAAAATTATATTTTTATCTCATGATAATTTATAAATTTATTCCATCTATAATTTACTTATCCCCTAAATTAATCTCTAAAGGAAAGGGTATTCTATTACCCTTTTGTAGTCTGCTATCTGGAATCCAAACATTTCTTGTCATAAATTTTGGTGAGGCAGTTGCTCAGGTTTTAACTTTTTTAGCTCTCTGAGAGACTTCCTAACAGCTTAGAAATCATAATACAGGGATTTGTCTGAAGTTTGCACAGCACAGTCTAATGTTGAAGGGAAGTCCAAGAATGGCAGGTTTTTTCAGTCTTGCATATAAACAATCTCAAACAAAACTTTTTGTGCGGTCTTAACATTGTTCTTTGTTCAGAGTGAGCTGCTTCTCAGCTCTGCATGTCTTAAGTTCTCAGAGATTTCATAAAAAAACAAGGAAAAAACAAAACTTTGCTTGAAATGCATGTTTTCCCATTTTTATCCAGACTTTAAAATGTTATTTATTAAATCTATTTTTCTATTGATTCATTCATCCATTTTAAAAATAATACTTCATCATGCTGTTGTGCACGGTACTGTGCATGTATTTAAATAAAGTTACTATCATTTGTTCCTCAGTATAAGAATTCAACAGAGTCCTAATTTATATAATAGACACTAAAATAAAAGTATATAGTTGGTAAGGATTATGTCTTTGAAATATACAGTCTATGTTCTGTAAACATTAGGAGGTAAATACCAATTAATGTTTTGTTCAGCACTAGGTAGAAAAATATGAAGGTGATTATTTGCTAAAATTAAGCTCTTGTAATTCACCATTCTTGGGTCCAGTGGTGTTGACATTTACAGTTACCATAGGAGTAAACTAGTATTTTTTCTGTGCATAGCAAACACACACACACACAGAAGCATTTGATGCACTGAACTACGAACATGCATAAGTAATAGAGCAAAGGTTATTTGCAAAAAGAAGGGATTTGCTGACGTAATATTACGTAAAGTGTATATTGG
Organism: Daphoenositta chrysoptera; assembly: GCA_013397915.1. Classification (NCBI taxonomy): domain Eukaryota; kingdom Metazoa; phylum Chordata; class Aves; order Passeriformes; genus Daphoenositta; species Daphoenositta chrysoptera. The sequence continues at coordinate 1,119,763 of VZRO01001695.1, forward strand.
TTTTATGAAATTATGGTTACAGGTGATAAATATTTTCACATAACTTGACATAGGATTTTCTACCAATGCTCTCAACTTTTTGTGGCAAAAATGTGTTTAACAACAATATATAATGTGTTCTCTATGATTATCTCATGAACATTGTAACTCTGAAAACAAATAAAATTATACATAAACTATTACTTAATAATGTATGCGATTTTAAATGTGTCAGTCTCTGATAGCAAGTTGGTCACAACACACTTTTTTATGTAAAGAGGGATAGATGATTCCATGTCATCAGAATTACATACAACTCTGAAAAGACATATAAAAAGTAAATCAGATCTGCTGATGAGAATGTATAAATTCTCACTGTAACAAAATACAACAGAGCAACCATTATACTGAATTAAGAGTTCTCATAGCAGAGACTGTCTTTCTATTAATCTTGGTTGTTTGGGTTTTTTTAGCATGGCCTCTAATAATTTAAAACCATGCTCATGTTGAAAGTATTGATGGTGAAGAGAAAATCTTAAAGTACATAAAACATGGAATGAAAAGAAATTGGTTGATTTAATGAAAGAGAACTTCAAAGGGGGATTCTTTTCACTTCAGTATGCACAGAACTAACATAAAATTATTCATTGGTGTAAGAAGTAGAACAAAGAATATATGCATATATCTTCACACAGCTGAAATAGTCTGACTGAAGAGGGTATCTGTAAAGCTTCCACTCTTTACAATGAAGCATTCCTTATGGCTTCATTAATGACATTTGCAATGTAAATGACAATTAAAAATATATAGGTATTAAATGTGACACTGGATTTGCAAATCTTTCATCATTGTGTGTCAACTGGGCAATGTGCTGGCAAAAGAACATGATGTCTTGGGAAAAAACTTCAACATCTGATACTGGTCTGTCTCTCTCACTTCACATGAGTTCCTGTTAAAAAGAAGTAGAAGAAGAATTTCTTGCAGAGACAAATAGAGAATTACTGTTTCCGGTACTTTTAAGGTATTTGTATGCAAATCATCACAATTATTTAAAGCTAGGTGTGAGACCTCATGGTTTAGACTTATTGGCGTGCATATGTGTATGGGCATGCCAGACCAGGTAACATGCTGGTACGCTCAGGACTCTGATAAGACAGAAAATACTTAGTTTCTGAAATAGGAGTAGACTTTCTATTACATTTGCTCACTCTTATCAACTCTCTAGGGTTGCATGTACACCACAACAATGACTAGCTAATGTCCAAAATTATTTAAGGCAAATAGAGTTACGCATATCAACATGTTTCAGAATATCAGTGTAAGAAGTGATATAGTCAGCTGTGGTAAGAAAGGCAGAAAAATACGGTTTGTTTTTTTTTTTTAAATCTATAGGTTAATATTTGTTTGCCACGATTATAGCATTTTAGTGATTATTAGTGATTTAGGGTACTAGTGGTATTCTGCAAGTTACTGTCTTCAACTTCAACTGGCTTCTGGGGCTTGTAACTTTGAAGCACCAAGCACTAAACCAAGACTTTCTGGGAAGCTGATACTTCAAAGAGGTGTTGTCCTTCACCTCTCTGTGGGAGTGACTAGGGAGAATGGCTACAAAATGGAGAAAAAACAAATCGTGAAGAATTATCTCTAGACAAGGAAGTAGGAGAAGATCAGAGAATTTTGCTATGGAATGAGAAAACAGATGCTCAAAGTGAAGAGCATGCAATGGCATCCACAAAAATGGTTGTTTGGGACCTGGGAGGCCAGATGAAGGCTAATGAGCAGCAGTGAGCTAGAGAAATGGGTTAATTACATTTATCTAGAGATCCCTTCCATTTAAGGCTGAAGGAGTAAAGTAGCGTTTTCTTGTTTTGGGGGCAGAAAGACGGAGAGAAATTGGGCTAACAATACAACTGAGCCCTTCACGGAAGGTGAGGAGGACTTGCAAGCGAAGGAGAGCTGAAGGATTGTCAAAAGAAGGTAAAGGGCTTTCCAGAACTTTATCTGTTTCTTTCATGCCCTGAAAAAAAAAATAAAGAAAATCTGCCGTTGCAAAATAGCAGTTTGCCGAGCTACTAAGCGGTTAGCCAGTAAATAAATAAATGAATTTAGAAAGCTGAGGTGGGCTAGAGGAGCACAGCTCAATGTTTTATGCAGGAGCGGTGAAGAACGGTGTCAGCCTGTTGTCAGCTAATTGCTGCTTGTCTCCAGCTCCATCAGGTCTGAAAGCATTCTGTTTTTTCTCTGTCCATAAGGAAGGAAACTTCTTGTGGTCCTGCTGAGGTGAGTAAAAGCCTAACTGTAGCCCTGGCTGGAAAATGAATAAAACATGGGCGAGACCTGGAAGCTGTTAATGAGAAATAAAGTAATAGCTTAAAATCCGTGGCACGTGAGGCTCTGAGGGTGTGCTGGGCAGCAAACGACTGAGGTGGAAACTGTCTCATGTCTCAAGTCTCTCAGGTTTTGCTGATGTCTGCCCAACGTGGAGCCATGCCATGGGGAGCCTGCTGGCTCTTATTCCTCATTTTTGTTCAGACTATAGATTTTTCAGTTGATTTTGAAATAAGGAGGTTTGACTTTTTCTGCTTTGCATGTGTATGTGTGTGGAGCTTTTCCATTATCAGGTTCTCTTAATTTTACAAATACCGCTGAAGAAGAGAAACTTCTCTGTGACCATTGACTTCCATTATGTGAAACTGCCTGACAGCTTGAAACTATAAATAGGCAGTGACACGTTCTAGGCATCTAGAGTCTGGGTATGGTGATATCAGAAGCTGCTTTCTTTCCTTTCTGATTCATGATTCAAAGAGACTCCCTGAAAAGCACCTCAGGGCTCTCTTTAAATGTGACTCATACAAAGAGTAAGGGATAATCATCAGGCTTTGTTATTTATAAAAAGGGGGTAGCTGTGTTGATGGTAAAGAAGCAGCTTCATGTGGGGCACCCACTCTAATAAACATGGAAAATAATTTACTAGGTCTAACTGAGCGAGAAAGAAAGATTTTGAAGTTTTTAATTTTTATTCTAATGTGGATAGGAAAATACTTAGCTGCTGAAGGACCTCTCTGAAATAAACTTTTGGTTGGTTGTTTTATACCTAGGGTGAAACTTGCATGCTGTGAAGGAACACAGAAATTTGCATTTCTGCAAAAAAATTTCTGCAGAAAAGCTGCTTTTTTTTTTGGACAGGGAAGTGAACACTTCTTATTCTTTTGGTGAAACCATCTTTATGAGCCAAGTTATGGTGGCCTAATTGTCAATCTTCAGGGCTGTCACTCTATTTAAGTGTACAAAAAAAAAGCTCAGCCAAATAAACCACATAATAACTCTTCTTTAAACTATTTGTACCTGCAGAGAGAGAGTGGTGATAGCTCTGTCCCTCAGTGAGGTGAACGGACATTGCAATGTGTGCATTGGCACTGTAACTTCTGCCCAGCCATGAGACTGGCTACTGCAAAAGGTGTGGTGTAGCTTTTGTCAGTGTGATTGTTTCTTTTTTTGTTAAGGTTTTTTTAGTAAACATGAATGAGTTCTAAACCTCTCTTTTTATCCCAGAATGATAAGAACTTGAACTTTGATTGGACAGATACAAAATATGGTTATTGTACACATATACATAAGCAAGCAAATGCAGGAAGGTCTTTTCCATCTAAGTTGAGTTTCCATATGTTTCAATTCAGTCCTAATCTTCAATGAAAAAAGAAAGAACTTGTTAATTTAGGTAGCTTGAGAGAATTCTGGGGGGAAACAGGTGTGTTGGGCTTTTCTCCTCAGTGGTATGACCATGTTAAAACAATATATACCTACAGATTAAGGAATTTTTACCTCATTGATATCAATCACTGTTTTCTTTGACTATAATCTGAATAGTAATGGGGTTTTTTTGTTGTTTGCTTCATCGTGTTGTGTTAGGTTTTTGGTTTTTTTCTGGAAAACCATCTAAATCTTTCTTTTAATGTTACAATTAGTTTACAAGAAGCTTTGAAAGATTTGGTCCAACTGCCTGATATACAAAGTCTGGGCTTGGATTGAGAGGCAAATTCAGGCCTGCATACTTTGCCAATAGTGCTGGTCAAAAATTCCTTAACCTCTGTTTCATCAAAATTCATTAAATTGTGTGGAAGAACCTTCCTTCCCTAATCAAGCAGTTTTTTCACTGGATTCCCATTTCAGAGCAAAATAAGACTTACTTTTTAGATGTCAAAATATTTTGTCCTTGAATGTCAGAAGGAAATGTAATGCTTTGTTTGATTCATTAATTCTGGTTCCTTAATGTAGTGATTAGCATTGTAGTATAACTGACTTTTCACTTCAAAAAGCAAAAAGTGAATAAAATTATGCTCTTTTTAATTCACTACACACAAAATTCTTATTTCCTTTAAGAGCATTTTTAAACTCTTGTATTTCTTCAAGATCCTGCAATGAAACTTTCAGCCTTTGTGCCTCTTAGTTGACACCAGAACAAAAGGCTGCACATCAAATTCTAGTATTTATGTAAAATCCCTGCACTTTTGGTATTTGAATAGGTACACATCTCCTAAGAGTTATATTCAAGGAATTATTTTTTCAATGTTCCTCCTATTTCAGATTAATTTGTCAGTACAAGTCTACCTGGTCACCAAACAAAGAAGGGAAATTACATTATTAAGTTATCCTCATTATTATAAAATCACAGAAGAATATTTTAGACTAGGGGTTATAAAACAAGATACTGATAAGGCAGACATAATGCTTGTTTTTGTTCTAAGATAAAGAAGACAATGTAACTCAACTGGAAATAACCATTCAATCACATTGATAAGGCATTTGTGTGTCACTGTAAGTCTCAAAATCCTGCGGTCTTTAATGTCCCTCAATCTTTCAGGTGAAGTATCAGCTACTACTGTGTGATAGCTAATCTGTGAACACTTCTTATGTTGCAGTTACCCAAAACATGTACAGTGTCTGAAGTTTTGCTAGCTTCTTTTTGGTCACTGTACCTTTATCACTAAGTGCTGTCTACCCGATGTCTAACCCAGTTGATACTATGTTAAAATTCTTGCTGTGACAATCATCAGTCTTAATTTTATGATCTTGGGACACCAGGTGAGTGGACTTGCATGAGGTTAATGGGGCTTTAAGAAAATGTTACGTTTCTTTGGCACAAGATAAGATTCCCTTCTGATGGGAATCCTGTCACTTTATAAGATATATATATAGACAGCTTTCTCTGTCAAAGAACCGAGATATTAATCTGTGCAAAATGATTTATAGCTTTTCCTTGGCTTGCCTGCTGAATCTTAGGCAAAAAAATAAATCTTATGGCAGATGCCAATCATTTTCTTTTGGTGTGTATGTAGAAATATGTACTATCACGAGAGCTAGTCAAAGCATTCAGATATAACCAGAAAAGCTGTGATGACAAAAGAGAGCAGAGCTCAATTCCTGGAGTCAGACTCACACAGGCAGAATTTGAAACGTTCAGAAAAGGGTTAAACTTCCTTTATTCGTTTCTAGGGTGACTTCTGTCTAAAAATGCAAGAGTACAAGTAGGTATTAAATACGTCTGTAAGTTGCCGCTGCTAACGCTCGTATGTCTGCGCAATATTTGTGTTGTTTTCTTATCTCAGATATAGCACGGATGGTAATTTTTAACTGTTTCTACTATGTGCTTCCTCCACAAAGCACAGTGCAATAGCACAGCATAAAAGCAGATTTTAGTAAGTGCAATTAAAAATGTTTTAAGGAACCCAAGATACCTTCTGGTCCAACATCACAGGACAATATAGGGTTTTGCAGGAAAAAAATCACATAATGCCTATTCCACCTATTCGCAGTAGAAGTTTGCAACAGGGAGGACTTCTAGCCAAATTACAATGTCATTTATTGTTTCATTCTAACTTGTTCACAAATGAATTTGAAGAGTTCCTGTGATATGATCCTCATCAGAATATGCAGCCAGTACTGCATAAGAGAGGATTGAGAATATTTTGGCAGATCTGGTTCCCCTTACATGCATGCCATGCTATTTCTGCTACACCAATGGGGATCCCTTGAGAGGATTTAAAGTCCTAATGTAGAATGTGTTATTAACTCATAGGTTTGGAGATTGTAATTGAAATACAGCCTAATTTGAGACAATTGAAACTGAAGTAAGGATGTGGATGTGAAGTCCCAACTCCACTGAAATCATTGGTTTGCCATTGCAGACACAGAGCCTGGGTTTTATCCCTGCCATCCTGTGGTAGGGCTAAGAACATCTTTCCTGGCCCAGTTAAAATGTCTTCAAAGTTCAAGTAAGACATTGAAAAGTTACGTGCATTCACACATCTGTAAAAACCTACTGAATGGTTGCACCTACAAAGTTTCCCCACACTGTTAGGCTGGAAATGAGGTCATCAGGTCTCTTCCCTTCAGTTGAGTGCTCATGTTTTCCTTTCTCACTCTTCTGTGTTCTTAGCAATCCTGTATTTCTGTCTCCAAAAATATTAGCTTCAACATACTGTATTAGAATATGTTTTCATCTACACAGTTCTGTAGGTTGGTGGTTAGGCACTAGGCTGAGAAAAGGAAATTTTTAATTTCTCAGGTTAAGGAAGAAATCAGACTCTGGTTTTCTAGCAAACACTGTAAGCTGAAGTGTAAGCAATGTTTTAAGAGAGTCCTGCTCAGTTAAGGACCTGTCTTAAACTCCACCCTCTGAATCTCAAAGGCATGAGAGTTTTCAAGCTCCAACTAGGTGGAGTTCACACATCACTGTTTTATTTTGCATCTGCCAATTCACATGTAAATTTTATGGATTCTATGTGTAACTGTGCCTCTTCTCACTATTAAGAGCCTTAAAAATCTACCCTTAAAGTTTGAATCACCCTGCTGGGGTAATGTAACACCAAACTTGAGTATGAATGAATAAATAGTTGCTTTGAACCCATCTTTTAGGACTTCAACAGAATATTGACTTGGTAACAAATTCTGTGCTGTTGCCTTAAGAGGCCCTGACACAGAGCTGCAAAATACAGGTCTATGTACAGCATAACACAACCCACTCCTAATTATTTCTGCCTAAAGTAGCTGCTGCTGTTGGATTTCTTGTCTTTTATGCTTAAAACAGCAGTGACGCAGTAGTGAGTCAGGCCTTTGCCAGTGCTTAAATAGCCAGGGCTAGGTGCTATATAAAAACATTTAAATTTTATTTCTAAAAGCTGGCACGTGTGTAAACCTTGATTAGGATGTCATAGGTCTAAGGTATGCACATGGTGGACAAAGAGTACATCTTCAACACCCTACATTTGCATACTGCTTTTTGTTTGCAGTATCAGCTATTGTCTCTGTACTGTGACTTCCGTTCTGTAATTTTTTGGCACCCACTGCACACCTTCAAGCTTGTACTGTCTTATGTATAAAGCCAATCTCATAGCTCATTTTTTCAGTGTTATTAAATTGTTAATCAACAGCATAAAGCACCATATTAAAATATAAAATAGAAACATTTTGTGGCCCTTTTTATTCATAACTAAAAAAGATTGAATTTTCTAAAAACTGCTAGTCTTATTCCTTTAAAACTGTAGCATGTAGAACTATAAAAATATTTTAAGTTAATGCATTGCTTTAATCCAGTGGTAAAGAAAGGCTGAGAACACTTATTTGAAGCAATAATTTAATTGTCATGTGACAAGACTGAACATAGAGAAGATACAAGGTTATTGTCCTTATTTACTTGATTTCCATTATTTCTTAGTTTCATTCATACATTGCCATGCATGTCATTAAGCTGGACTGCTACTTAGCAGTTCTCTGACTTTTGGCTCATCACTGTTCTATCTTTATCTTCAGTCATAAAATAATAACTGATGTCTTAATTCTCCTCTGTCTGAAGTTTTTGTTTGTTTTCCCATCACTGTGTTTCCCATCTGCTAGTTTGCTTCCTTTGCTTTGTTCATACACTCCTAATTAGAAGTACTTGTTATTTTGATCTCAGTCACAGCCCTTGTAAATTTTCTTTGCTATTCAAGTCCATTCAGAGTTCACCTCTAAAGGATTCCTGGTCTGTCCACTCACAATCTTATCTTCTGTCAGGAACCATTCTCAGAATGTTTTCTTCCCTGACACCCCGCCCCCACTTCCCTTCCTTTCTGGTTACATTAGGCACAGGTTATTTGTTTGTCTGTACTTATGAGGCCTTTAGTGGCTTATATCTACCTTGACAAAAAGTATTTTTATGTCAATGCCTAAAAACATTTCATGTTGAGAGCTCTCATTTCATAGACTCTCTCTGATAGAAAGGCAAATGCTTAATTCATATTATCTGCACCTGGTCAAGCCATGGCAGTATCCTTTAGTCAGTAGTTTTAGATTTTAAAGCAAATATTTTGGCAATTTTAGCATATTTTATAGATGATCAAAATTCCTATGGAAATGTCTACAAAACGACTCCATTACCTTCCTTCAAACCCTTCCTTCAACTGTGTACTAAAAGACCATGTTGTAACTATTACCACAGAAATCAGGACCTGTTGTCTTTCATATTCCCACATATCTGTATCTGTACCTAACAGCTTTAAATTACAAGTTTGCTTTTAGGGATGGGGAAGGGAACTCCATGTTGGGTGGTGTTAGAGCATCTAGCACAATAGGAGTTCTGATCCACTGCTGCATCCTTTAAATGTTAGGCCAATGGAGATCTATCTATGTGATTTTATGTTGGCAGATGGATTTATAGCCCACTGATGATTGCATTGCATGTCCCATCTGTACATGGTCTGCAGGGAACATGAACCCAGCTAGAGGATTTACTCTGTCAACAGTTTTAGCTTACTGTTCTGGAACTTTTTTCATTCATTCTCTCCTCCGTTGGTCAAAACAACAACTGGGATATATGGTGATTTCACTTCTTCCCACTGCATTCTCCCCACAAGTAGAAGAATCTATAAGATCTTGGCCTCACAAAGGCCCTGTTGGTGTGCTTCTTTAAAATTCCAAATTCCCCCTTGCCTAAAAAAAGAAAAAAAAGGCGTGATGGACACTTGTAATCCCAGCTCCAGCAACCCTGGAGACTTTTTAGGAAGATTCTGAATAGACCAAGTTTGCATGCTTCCTTTTGCTCCTGCATACCCCAGGGAAGCTGGCCTTGTGAATTTTTTGAATATTTAATTGATTTGCCAGTGACCTGATCCAGGATCAGAAAGAAAGATGCAAAAAAACTTAGTCTGGATTTTGAGTTGAACATTCAGATAAAATATCCCAACTGTGATATGAGCATGGAAGGTTAGAGCTAGAAGGCTAAACCTGACTACCTGAAGTTGCATAGAGAGATTCCTGGCCTAAAGTGCCTCCCTATGCAGGGTGGCACAGCAGTGAGGGAATGGATCACATACTCCTCTCTGTCAATAGGCTTTCTTTATTTTATCTGCTATCTACCTTCTGTGACTTGTTTCATTTCCATTCCTGCAGTGAGAAGCTGCATTCCTAAAGCTCATTCCATAACTTTAGTCGGGGAAGTTGCAAGAATAAAGAAGTATATGTATTAAAAATGAAGAGAAATAGCAAAATGCAGAGTTTGTCATAACTTCCAGTAAGCTACTTCAGTTTTGTTGCCCACACCTGTTATTTCCCCTTGGTGTTCACCCAGGCAAGGTGTTTTCAGGGATAAAAGAGAGCAAGTAAGATTACTCGGAGTCAGGGGAAATTAATGTGTTATTTGCAACAGAGCTGAAGTTCAGTGCATTGTATAGAAGGTAGCTTTAATTAAAACTTCTGTTTCAGAAATAAAATAAGAAGGTTGAAGTCCATGTGAAAGAAAGGAGTGGGGGAAAAGTTGCATTGTCTTTCGTGTTTCTGTTTTAGAGGCTGCCTAGAAGCTGAGGGCACTCCCTGTCCCTGGCTGCGCCTGGTTTGTCACAGGCTCTGCAGGCAGGTGAGGGGAACACGCTGGCTACAGCCTCCTAGATCGGCTGCCTTTACAATAGCCTGGGTTTCTGCAGCCTTCTCAGTCTGCATTATGAAACAGTGTCTTAAATCTACATACTATTGGTGACCACATCCCCTCTCTAATGTGGCCTACTGGACTGACACCATTTAATAACACTTAGAAAAAGTATTTAAGAGTAGTTAAAGGGTTGTTCCTGGTATTTTGTGCCTTCTTGGACAAATCTTTTCAGTGTGTTTTTCATCCCTGTCTGTACCTTGTCCTTGCTTCTTTGTTTTCCTGTAGAGTTAATTCTTTTCCTAGATCTTCATGCCTTCTTAACATAAGAACTAAAATTTCAGAGAAGAATTTACTGTATAGTATTTCTTTACCACATATTTTTTGGCAGGGAAATGGGTATGTTTTACCTTCCGCCCATTTGCTGCCCAGGTAGTTTGCACGGAGAAAGCAAAGTACTAAAAGGATTAAATATTTTCCTTCTCTCAAGATATTTTTCTTTATTTGTTGCAGTCTGTTCCCTGAATCAAAGTATACAGGAAATATCTCTATTGCTGCCTTGTGCATTTCCTTTTAAAAATGCCAACATTTGGACTGGAATCTCATTCATTGTAATGCAAGTTCACAACAATCAGCTAAATTGTTCTAGATTTTACATTAGATTAGAACCCAGCCTGGAAGGTTGGTTAAAGTAAGATCAGGATAAGGAATTTTTCTGAAAAGTATGTCATGCTGCCTCATCTGGTTTGAGTCCACAGCCATCAATGTGTTTTACAGATGTGAGAAGAAAGTCCAGATTCTGCCAGCTGTGCTGACAATGATGTTCTTGCTGCCTGGAGTGGTCCGTCCTTTCAGCAGCAGTATGAATTGAAAAGTCTGGCTCCCATCCCCAAGAGAACCTACCTATTTTAGAAGAGTTCTTCTGTTCAGCAAACCTGTCTTTAAGAGGCAAAATTTTCTCAACTCCATAGAGACTTATTTATCAGTTATGTCAGAAGTGCATTAGTAGAGTCAAGAAAGCCGTGTTAAATGTGTGACTTCCATTTTTCAAAATAAACTAGCTCTTACAAAAAGGTTTTCATTCTGTATGTTAGACAAGACAAATCCAAATGAAACTTTTAATTTTTTTTTTTTTATTTGCATTAGAATTATAAAACTGTTTGCTTTTTACTCTAAAAAATGAACTTTTGGGAGATCTCTCAAATTCTCATTGAGAACTTGCTTAGCTCTTACTCAGTTCATGGGTGATGTTGTGGTCTCCCCACCACTATATCCGCAGTATTCAGTTTATTCCAAAGGAGGACTTCTTGTTAATGTACACAGGGTGCAAGCTCATTTAAGGTTTGCTTGAGGAAGAGATTCAAGAGCTTGACTGAAGGTTTTGAAAACTGACATAGTTTACAGAAAGAGCATTATCAAGACAACTCTTTTCAATGAACAGAAGAAAAAGCTATAGCCTGCAAAACCCACAAGTCAAGACTGGTTTGTCAGTTAAACACCTACTTCACCACAGGCAGCCGTGACTCGGGACCTAACCTGAGATGTGTGACTTTGCTTGTTCTTTTACTCCCTGAGAGCATTTGTTCACTTACTGCCATGCAGATAATGCATTGCATTTCACAGCACAGCAAGTTTAATCAGGACATGTCATCATTAATTTGTACTGATATGCACTGATGGACAGGGTTTTCCAGGAGCATGACTAGCTGTTTATCAAACGATCGTCAATTCTGGAGAAGAAATGGTGCAATCCCCCTGTTGTTTTACAGCATCTGCTTTATCATCTGCTCACAGGAGTACCTTTTTTTCCACTCCTTCTCTGGGTTTCCCTTTGTAGCTGTCACTTTTAGACAGCTTCATTTATTTCTGCTGCTTTCTAATTCCTTTAGGAGCGATGTCTAAGAGATGTGCTTGATTTATTGAAACATGTTCTGTAACTGAAATGGTTAATAATGGCAAGACAAGACTAAATACCACAATCTGCATTTGATTTCTGAGGCTTTCCTGTTATTTACAAAGTGTCTCTTTGAGTACCATAAATAATTTACAGTTCAAAGTGAATAATTCTAAGTGCTAAAAAGCCAAATTCACATTTATTTCATTTGCTAATGTTTTCACAATATAATTCAAAGCATAAAACCCTCCTCTCACTGCTCTATAGTTTAACAAAAGAACTGTTGGATTAGCACAGAAACTCCAAAGGACTCTTATAACAGTAGGTTGAGAGGTATCAGTTCTTCAGTCTTGCAGTCCCTACTGTGGTAAAATTCTAACTCCAAGAACAGAGAATTTTACCCAGAATTTTACCTGACAAAAGACACCAGGGTTAAGCTTTTAGCATGTAAAACTTATCTCACAAGTGCATTGTTTTATTCCTTTAAAGAGTTGAACAGCTGGAATAACTTGGAAAGCTAGTCCTAGAGAATGATTTAATTTTATTTGGACATACTGTGACTTGTCTGTAGTAGGTAAAAGTAGCACATATGACTTACAAAATGAAATCATAATCACAAATACTTGAAGAAAAAAAGATCCACAGAAACCAAAATGTTTTCACTGATACGCAGTTGTGCGCATCAATTTTAAACAACTCTTTCTATTCTTGTTACTCTCTTATAGTCTAAGACAAATTAAGGGAAATTGTAGAGGCATTGGGTAGTTGAACACTTCCACTGTTTCATCGAAAACATCTAAGTCCTTATTTTATAATGTCTAGTTCTTTTTGAAGCTAAACATCTCAAATGCTACTGACAAAACAAGATAAAAAAAAAAAAAAGCAGCCATTAATCTTGGGGCAAAAAGCAAAAACTTACATAGAACAAGAAAAACTTACTCTTTTAAAAATTGAAGTTAATATCTGTATAATGGTTATCCCATCTCAAGATAAGTGACCTCATTAAAGGATTTACTGAAGGAGATCAGATCCTGTCCCTTATTTTCTGGAAAAAGATAAATATAGGTTCTGTCTCGTATATGCAGAGCAAACAAATCACTCTAAGGGACATGTCATTTAAGGTGAAATAAGAAATTAGCTATATCCAAAAATTATGTCCAGTATTTGAAATCTTATATAATTTTGATATTATAGTATCAAACATTGACAAAAAAAAAACCAAATACCTGCAGAATTCTTGCAAAGAGAGGGAAGACATTAAGCATCTGTCTGTATTCAGTTTATTCTAACAAAAAAAGTCCTGATATTACTAGCACTGCCTTATGAAAAACTTGGCCCGTCAGACATATATATTATCTGTCATTATTTATGCACCAGTTTTTCCTTCTGAATGATTGTCATTTTCTTTGCCTATCAAAGCTGATATAAAGGATTGCTACATTCACAGTTAAAATTAGTCTCTAATGTTTAACGTTGCCTAACAACTTCACATAGTAGCATAAAGAGTGAAGAGAAAAACAACCAATGCCCAGAAGGAATTTTAGGGAAATAGATACTAACTCATCAGATCGACATTTCGTCACTGGGGACAGGTTCTTAGCTGAGGTAAATAGGAGTAGTTGTCTCGGAGTCAGTGGAGTTGATTTATTACCAGCTGAAAGACCAGCACCAGACCAACAATGTCCCAGGCCTGTGAAAGGACATGTGCTATTCTCGGTGAATACCAATGGGGTGGGCCTTTTGAACGGGCCTGAGTGGACGTTTTGTACGTCTGTGTGATTTGGCAAGTGGCTTGTTTTCTGAAGCCTGAAACGATTTGCAAATTTGGAGGTAGAATTTAACCAGATGAAGGGAGGGGAAAAGAAAAAAGAAAAAGAGGCCAAGATTTGTGGTAAATGAAACCATAGGGACAGGGTGTCTGTGCTACCCTTCTAATAAGTGAGATGGAGCTAAGGGCACTTCCATAGCAAGTACCAGCCTCAAACAACGACTACATCAAGGGGCTTGTGCCCTCACACTCCAGTTTTTAAGAGAGCTCTCTATTGTGTTGCGTGGTATACTTTAAATGTACTTTGGAACAAGCCTAGAGTGTGTTTTTGGGGAAGGAATGAGTAGATAGACTGTTTCATGGGGAGTAACTACCTCAGGGCAAAGACTTGGATTTCTCTCTGAATTGATGGGTTTCACTGAATTTATATTTGACAACTGAAGAAATAAGGATTTTGTGGCAGGCTAAGAAGGTGCTTTGTACCAAGCCTCCAACTTTAACTTTCAGGGCCCTCCATTTCCTCCAGAACTGTCAAGGAAGGGTGCAGAGATATGCAGGAGAGGAGCAAACTGGCTGTGATGCATTGGACACTTGGGTTGCAAGCATTCAGCCTCAGTTAAAGTACCCTAGTGCACAGAATAAGATTCTTAAGTAGTATATTTCACATAGCTGTAGATACATAGTTTTCTTAAATGTGTTTGGTGCCATTGTCCTTCATAATACCTTAGTTTACCTTAGAAACTGCAGTGTGTGAAGTGGGCAAGTATTGCTTGTGAAACAGTTACTTCAGCTTCTTTAATGAGTTGTTTGTCAGCATTTCACAAGAGACTTGCAGATTATTGAATCTTGTTCCAGCTGACACCATTTAGCAAAAGAATAATCTTTTATGAAATATAAATATATAGGTACATATAAGCATATTTATGAACAGAAGATTGCTATGAATGTAGTAGTTATAAGTTTAATGTAGCAGCTAATTATGAGGTGCAGTTTCAATGAATAGAACTATGGATTTGGCCTTTAAATCCAAATTTTCCTCCACTTAAATTAATCATTGTTGTATTGATATTGCCTTAATAACTAAGGATGGAAAGCATTTCTCTTAAAAAACAAACAAACCCAAAAAACCACCCACAAAAAAAAAAAAAAAAGAGCGGGACAGTGTAAAATGCCAGAAACCCTTGAGCTGTATATTCAAATTAAAATGTAGTTACAACTGCAGGCAGCTTTAATGACAATGTTAATTGTCCCCCCTCCCCCATGCCCCCAGCTTCCCCATCTCTGTTAACATTCAAATCCACTATTTCTTCTGGATTTCATTTGGCAGTCACATCCCACTCAATATGAAGGCGTGCAAAAGAGAAAAATCAGTCTGCTAGCATACTATATTGGACCCAATTTCTTACTCATCTCATGGCACCAAGACTTCTTTTATCTGCAGGAATGCCAACTTATAGAGCAAATGACAGATGAAGCAGTCACTTGCAACAGTTTGGCTACAGAATTAGGGATACTTTTTTTTCCCCATTGTGAAATGCCCTTTGGTACTGGCAAAAAAACTCCAACAAACCAACACAAAAAACAACAACAAAAAAAAAGCATGAAAAATCAGCGACATTATTAAAGGCATCCAAATTAATTGGCATCCAGATCTCACATTCCTTTGTACCATTGCATGAGAGTTCCACATTTATTTTTCCTAGATACACAAATTGTTGAAAGCCATCAGTTACTGACTTGTTAAAGAGAGAAGTGTCCTCACTTTCTGAAAGGTTTGGGTTACTCTTATTAACTGACAGGTTTTCTAGTTCACCAACATGTAGAATGCCATGAGAATTCTACTGCAGCATGGGGAATACATACCATTTTTTTTAAAGGTAGTAGCACTGTATTTCGATCTTTTCCTGTCTTAAATCATATTAGTTTTATTCAAAAGGTTTCCTGCTTAATATTTTTACGACTTCTGATCTTCTCAAAAAGAAATTTCTTATTGCTAAACTTTCATGGAAACTTCCATTTCCATTTTTATCAATAATTGTATTACTAGTTAGGAATTAGTCCTTGTCAATTCTTTTGAAATATTCTTGTACAAAATCACAAATTAGAATCACAAAATAATTTAGATATATAACTCTCAAGATCATTGGGTCTTAGCCTCTTGCTTAAAACAGTCTTGCAGGCCTAATATCTCTGAGGTTAGACAAAGGCCTTGTCCAGTTGAATTTTGAATATATCCAAGGGTAGCGATTCTAGTTTGTCTCTACTACACCCATGAAGAGTGTGTCTGACCACCTTCCTGGGGAAGATCTCTTCCTGGGGTCTAACTGGTAATTCCCTGCCTCTTCTCCACTGGTTAAACTGATCAATCTGCAGTTCCCCAGATCTGCCCTTCCTGAAAACAGGCATGGCATCTGCCCATCTCACTCCTCAGAGAGCTCGCACACATACGAGTCTCTTCAGCGACTGCAGAAGTGTGTCTCAATGAAACTTGCTGGCTCCCTCAGCTGCCTCTGAAGGTCATTCAGTCTGGTTCCATGGATCTGCATGTTAAATTTGCTGTGAGTCTTCCATGCTTCATAGTAATATAAGTAATACACATCCCAGTGTTGTTCCCCAGTATTAGGGGCTGACCTGAAAGAATCCTTTGCAAGTTACAGCAAAGCAAAGCAGGCATCATGTTCCTCAATCTTTTTCTTGTCTTCTAAGTTCTGTGCCCCATTCAGCAATGGGTCTACACTTAGTCTTCTGAGATAACAATAAGTTCTTAACTGCTTCTTTTGTACCTCCTGATATCTGAGATTTGGTTTTCCTAATTTTACTACTGAATGCCCAAGAAATATTTTCACAATATTTTTGGGTAGCCCAACATTGCTTCCACTTTCTGTACAAGTCTTTTTAGCATTTGAGCTCACTCAGAAGTTTTCCATTCAGGCAAGCTGGCTTCCTGTGCTTGAACTTTTGGCACATTGGAATGGACAATTATTGCTCTTTGAGGAGACTGTTGTTGAAGGTCAATCAGCTCACCCGGCCTCCTTCAAGTCAGTTGCTCGTGTGTTTCTGCCTACAAGTTTTACTTGACTGTTTGACTTCCTCATGTCTCTCGGGATTTTAAACTCCGTCTCCTGCTCAGTTCTGCCAAGGTTATCCTTAACTACTGCATTTCCAAACAGGTTTTTTTTTTTTTATTTCTGAGTAGTAGCTATGCCAAAAGTGTATTCCCTCCCTGTATCTTCATTGCCTGTGCAAAAAATTTACCCTGATTTACTCCATAAATTTTGTGTGTTTGTGTTCTGAGATTTCCCTACTCCAGCAGATATTGGTATGGCCCAAGTTCTCCTTGACAAACAGGGTCTGCAGCTACAAGCCTTCTTCCAGGTTTTTCAAGAAGGCTTTGTCCATTTCATATCAAATTGTATGTCATTCATCCATTGCAGTCCTCCAGTCATGGTGTCATCTTCTACCATGTCAAAGTGTGCTTGTGAATGTAGTCACAAAGTATGACTACATCCGTAACTTTTTTTTTGTCACTGAAATGTAGAGCACAAATTCTTGTGGTGTTTGTTTGTTTACATTCATCACCTTCTCAGAAAAATATCTTACTCAGATTGAAACTTGCTTTAAACAACCTGTGCATTTAAATGTTTAAAACTGTACTGTCTGAAATGAAGGTTAAAGTGCAGTTTTTCTATGGTCTTCATGCCCTGAGTTTTTAGTATAATGCAGTCTAAATTTTCTGAGTGTTGATAATTCTCCAGTGAATCTCTAGTTCTCTGCCAAAAAGACCTACACATAACTAATGCAAGACCAGGAAATAATACAACAGTGTCTTATTTTGGAGGATGCACTAGGTGTCCCAATGAGCATGGGGACAATGACAATATGGAAATGACAATATAGAAACCAGGGTATGGCACTGCAGTAGAGCTCTTGCACCAGCCTAGCCTGTACAATCTGAGGTTCCAGTCAACAAACTCTACTATGCAGGTAAAGCTTTTATATTTTATAAAGTATAGCTATATTGTGTCTTGAAAAATAATACCCTCTCTTACATCATGAAAAAATAAGTTGTAAAGACATTATTTTGATTTATTGAAATTTATTCTTTATCTCCACAATGAAAGAAAAATAATTACTTTAGGTTGTTTCACAAAATGAAACAAAATGTTTGTTCTGTCTTGAAGGAACAAAAAGACTTTCATACACCCTTGTATATCAAAATAACTAAACTTTGAAGAAACCAGCAAATGGTGGTTTAATAATTGTGGATTTGTTTTCCTCTTACCTATTCTGTTGCTCAAAGATTTCACCTAGAAGTTGCTAAATATTTTAAAAAATACCTGAGTGATCTGGTGTAGCAAAAAGGCAAAGTTACTCAATTACGTAGCAAAGACCAGCAGTGATCTAAGAGCAAAAGCTGACTGCACATCTTAATGACTGCAAGATTCACTTGTAGCCTCTAAACATACAGAATGTATATATATGGTGTATATAATATATGGTATTTCCATATACTGGAACTCGGGAAAGTCCTTATATGACACTATCCTTGTCACTTGCCTGCATTGAAGCGGAAAATTCTGGTTCTTTTTGAGCCAACTCAGCTTTTTGGGGATTGTCTTTTCTCTTAAATACTTAAGATCAAATGCTAAGTATTTCCTCAACTTGCTAAAATTAGTGCAATCTGGTTGCTAGCAATGGAGACTGTAGCTTGGCAGGTGATTTAAACAGATGACATGTATATGAATGATTTCTTTAAACACAATGGGTTTTTCACCATCGTGAAAGTAGAATATGTCTTTAGGGTTTTTTCTATAATGAGGTTCTTCTTTTTAGAAAAATTTCATGACCCAAATTTTTGTAAATGATCAGAAGGTATTCAGCTACTACAGATAATACAGTAACAATTATTTCGTCCCCCTCTGTGGAGGAAATAGCTAGACTAGCTATTTTTATTTTCTTGCTCATATGTATGAGACAGTAGTTACCATCCATGCAGAAGTTAGGTCCACTCAAGACAGCGAGTCTAGTGAATTTCATCATCATCAAATGATGTCCCTTTAACAATGCCTTGAAACAGTTTTCAGTGTTGAGGATTTATGGATTGGTGAGTTGTTGCTCAGGTAAATTTTATTTCCATTTTTACAGATTTAAAAGACTCCCTGAGGGCTTTGTCTGGAAAGAAATTTCATTGTGTTTCAACCAAGACAAAAAAACCCCATTTTTTTATCTTTCTCAACTTCATTTGCATGGGTTAGTTACTCAGAATGAATAGGAATACGCGTTATCCAGCTGAGCAAAGAAACTCTTTTCCATTAAAGCATATCAATGGAGTTCATAGACACAGATTGAAAGATGGGTTCCATTCATCTAACATCAGTCAAATAAAGCTGGGACCCTGGATATTTATATGTTGATAAACAACTGCAGGAGTCTGTGTGTAAGTTAATAATTAGACTAACTTAATGTATTTTCCTCAATGCTGTCTTTGACCTAGATGTTCTATTTATTTTCTCTTTTATGGTAGTGGTGAGTTATTCCAGCCTATTTCTCATTTTGAATTGAAATGCATGTTGGTTCAATTGGAAATTCAGGCAACATCCAGGAAATTTTGGAGTATGTAACAAAGGGTTTTTTTTAGTTTTCTGAAACCTGAAGAAAAAAATTGTGAGAAAACTAGAAGAGAAGCCCCCAGAAGGTGCACAAGAGACATCAGGGAAAATTTATGACTCACTTGAAAGCTCACATCATTAAAAAATTAAACAAGATATTTACCCAAGCAGTAAGGCAAAAAAACAGAGAGAAAATTGAGGCTTAGATTTTTAAAGATAGTAACAAACTACTCAACTATTCTTGGTCTCGTTTCTATAGCTGCTTGTCTGGTATACTGTCTGGAACCCTTTGATTCAGAAACATCTGGCAATAAAACATAGAGATTACCTTTCATGTTTTCATCACTTTCAGTCTCTAAGTCTTTGAGCGCTCTGCTTCCTTGTCTTTCGAAAAATAAATATAAGGCTTTTGGAAAATTTTTGCATAAGTTCTTGGAATTGGATTTCACTTTTGTGTAACAATACAGGTATTTAATCACAGCAAATGAGTTCCAGGTGCTGGAGTCTTCACTCCTCAGGCTAAGAATATCTTTCTGGAGTAAGTGCACCTCAGTAATTTTGTTCCTACATAAAAATGTTCATTTCATCTCTCACCCCCAATCGATTGGTGGTAACGTTTAACTATTTTTATTTCTTTCATCAAAGATGTCTCTCTTCTTCATACAAAGCTGTATTAGTTGATTACAGGACCAGAAAAATAAGTTATTCTTTGTGCTTCTTTAAAACATTTTTAAATTTTGCTGATTAATATATCAAGCCTTACAGCTTCAAAGGAGCTGCCGTGATTTGAGAACATAAACCTAGAAAAATTGCGAAGTGAATAAATAGCTATTTTTTAATGACAAAAAAACATCTTCCTGGAGATTTCTGGGTAGTATTTGACCCAATAGATGTATCTCTTGAAATGTAACCATCCTGTAAAATAAAAGTATTCTAATTTTGGAAACTGTTGGGGGTATGTACGTTCTCTACTTTTTTAATTGAACCTTACACTACTGAATAAAAACGTTCATCCTCAGAATTATCTGGTAATTATTCCATCAATTTTGTTTCAGGACCAGCTGCAGATTACTCCTTTTCTCAAGCAAACTTTTAAGGACTGTATCGATTTGTTTGTTTATTATATGACTCAGTATTGTTTCTGCTTTGAATTTTAGCAGTTTTCTTTGATCACGGGGAGAGAGCTAAGCTTTGCAATGCACTCAAGCTGCTGTCTACTGTACACTGCACACTACACAAACACACAGGTCTTAAAAAGGAACAGTGCTCCAAGAGATCTCATGGACTTCTGGCATAGAATAGATCATGGGAATTGATTCTCTTCAATATAAGTGGGTTTAGGTTGGTTTTTTTTAAATTTCTTTTCTTGATAATTTTGACATTTTGACCAGCATCTTAAGTCATAGCAAATTAGACAAGCTGCAGCCCATCATTTTTCTTCCTACACCCTCAGTCAATGAGGAAGGATAACATTACATCATCCCTTTGTACAAGCAGGTTTCTCTCTGATGTACTTGGCCCACTACTCAAGGCAGTGAGAAGTGAAGCCAGAGTCATTCATTTTCTTTACTTCATTTGGTCCTTTCCCAGCTTTTTATCACTGGAGTCACAATTTGAATGCTGCTGAGGGAGGGGAGGACTATTTCCCTGGATAACCTAAAAACGCAGTGACAATCTCCCTCTCTGTAATAAACAATCAGTAGTCTTGTTCTCCCTTGCATTTGTTATTAGCCAATGAGAATCTGGGAAGGATAGGAAAAGCACTTGTGGAATCAAATCACTTGGGATTTGCCCTGAGCTTCTGTCAGCTCAGTATCACAAATAGGAGTGCTTCAGTAGCAAGCACAATAGAAACATTACTCTGTTAACTATTTGTTCCTAGATATACAAGTATACTCATGCTCTTCACTTTGAAGTGTGTGTGTGTGGCATGTGTGAGGGTTTGTTTTTTGGGGGGGGCGAGGGGGAAGAATTACAAAGGCAGCTTTTCTCTCAGTGAATAATTAAGAGTTTGACTGGTCACACCCTGGGCTCAGGGAGAGGACAGGCACCAATGCTGGTGGAAGCAGCAGTGTGGCTGTGATAAGACACAGATGCGCTCAACCAAGTAGTGTTTACTAACCTATTTTCTGGCATTGCAGCAGAATGGGCTTATCTGTTCAAATTACATTATGTTATGAGCAGCAAATAAATTTGCATTAGATTTCTCTGTTGCTTGGTTGGGTTTTTAATACATCAGTGCTTCAGATATTTTGTTACTCAATCTAATCTAACATCTATTATTGAATTTTCAGTTTCCTAATCTGACCTCCATACCTCCATTCTTTCTCAAACTTTTCCTTCAGCACACTTAACACACAATAAAAACAAATTTTCACTCATCTCTGTCTTAATTTAGAACACAGTGTACTTTTGATCTTGACTTGTTCCTTTCCTAGACATAGAAAAATGAGAATGTTGAAAAAAAAAAAAAAAGAGAGATAACATTTTGTGCTCTTTTTTTTTCTTTCTGGTATGTTTTTGGGGGGTTTTTTTGTTTGTTTGTTTGTTTGTTTGTTTTGGTTTGGGGTTTTTTTTGGGTTGGTTGGTTCGGGGTATTTTGTTTTGTTGTTTGTGGGGGATTGGCTTTTTAATCTGCCTGTAAGTGGCAGATTAAAAAGCCTTTTGTTCTCATGACTTCATAATTTGTAATAGTGTTTGTTTACTATCATCTTCTGTATATGCATTTAGGGCTTGTTAAAAGTGACAAACTAGACCAACCTGTCAAAGCAAAGGCTTCTGATAATCCATAAAGCAGATACTCATAAGAAGCAACAGAAATTCTCATTCTTTTGCGTGTCCTTTAAGACTTAATTTTTTGGATATTTTTAAGGTTTTCCCTTGATGTCTTGCTTCTGGACATCAGATACAGAAACAATGGCATCTGTCACTGCAGCAAACTAATGTAGTTGACTCATATTTATAACAAAGTCTTACCTGTGAAAAAGAATTTAGATTTTTGGTTTTTTTGTTCCTGACAGCCAACTGATCTAAATTCATCTGGTTTAAAATTCATTCAGCAGTTTAGGAAAAGAATATTGATTATTGGTTCTTTAAAACTTCCCTAGTGTGCTAATTCTAGTAGACAGTTTCCACCCTGACATTTTTTTGCATTCAAGAAACTGTTTCTAGTTCTAATCCAAATATTGTATTGATGGCAGACTAGGT
The DNA here is from genome assembly GCA_013397915.1 of Daphoenositta chrysoptera. Lineage (NCBI taxonomy): Eukaryota > Metazoa > Chordata > Aves > Passeriformes > Daphoenositta > Daphoenositta chrysoptera. Next base: position 1,142,118 of record VZRO01001695.1, read on the forward strand.
GCTTTGGGGGGTTGGTTTTTTTTGATTATTTTAATTTTTTTAAATTTTTCTGGGTTTTACTAGAGAGAGAGAAAAGTCTATATGAGTTTATTGCACTCCAATATATGCACCAAGGTGTCTAATAGTGCAACCTACTGTCTAAGAAACAGTAAGAAATTGTAACAGATGGCAACCAGCAGCTTTAACCTGGAGTTAATGATGGATAATAAGTTGATGACAACACTGATAAAAGGATTTAAGTATTTTACCTTTAAGTGAAATTAGAAAGAAATAAGCAATTGGTTTAGAACCCTTATTGTTAATTTGCTTTGCAATCCAACTAAGCCTCTCACATTTCTTAATTCTGCATTACATTGTGGCATCCACCTAAATGACTTGTTTACAAATAGGAAATAAAAGTCTTAAGATCATCATTTGGCTTTCAGTTTGAGGGCATATACCCCCGGTTAAAATAAGCATATGGAACTTACGGAGTTATATGTCAGCTTTGAATTAAACTATTCAGAAAGGTTACACTTCTTATTGATAATTTCTGATACCTCTTTTCAGAGTTCTTTAGTAGATTTTACTATATTAAATTTATCCTTTTTTAGATCCTTTGTAACAACATATTGGGTACTTAAACTTCTAAAGCAGCTTTGTACAATATATGAATGCTCTTTTACAGCTCAACAGGTTTATCATACGTGTTTATTTACTCAGAATGTACCTATTCATTTAATTGGTAGAGACTGAGGGACAACATTGCCATATTCATCACTTTGCAGTGGCATCAACTGGCTTCCTTCCTGCTTTCTACATCAATAGAATAATGAGTCAAGTTTAATTTTTACTTCCCTTTCTTGGTGACAATGGTAACCAAGGAGGACTTTGGGTTCCTGTCTGACTCTGTGGCATTTATTTTAGTTTGAGTCAAGTACATTTGTGTGCAAAATGCTACACAGAAAAGAACTTCCTACTGAAAACTTCAGATTCCTTGGGTTTCAGACTTCAAATATAGATTCTCTAAATTTAGGGTGAGATTTGTCATCCTGCTGGAACAATAACCATTCTGAGATTATAGCTCCTACTTAGTAGATCAGAAGGAAGAGAGATCTCCAAACTATAGCTTTTGTATTTAAGGTGGTTGAATCCTAATTATCCTGAATACACAGAGTTGAACGTCTCCTGTAGCCACTTGAAAGATAGACATTTTTACCTGGAGATGAGTTGGATCTAGTGGCCTCCTTGTTTGGAAACAAGCATAAAGTAGAGCATTTTCACAGTGTGCAGACAATATATGTATCCCATACATCCAGATCTCCTCTTCAATAAATTGCTGGACTGCACAGATAGAACTCACATACTCCAGTGTGTGTATAGGTCACACAGTTGCCTACTAAGATCTTTTGTGGTCTGTTTTACTTCCAGAATTCTACCAGCCTGACTAATAATTCTGAGAACAGAAGCTTGCGATGTGATTGCATCTTTTACTGATCCCCTCAGACAGGGTAAGAACATGCTCTTGGACAGCACAGGGGAGTTTAATACCTGCTATACTGGATAGGACTGAGTCGTGTTAAAGAAAATGTGTCAGTGCTGGTGTGGTGTGGTTGAGGATGCAAGTTCCCTGGACAGACACACACACAAGTCTGTGTGTGGTGCAGCACAGTAAGCACCCTTTTCACACAGTTCACTTCCACTTCTTACGTCAGTGCATCTGTTGCAAGTGTTGGTTAAATATAATATACAGGGAAGCTGAGGAAACTGTTCCTTAAAGCAGAATATCTCTTGCATTGTTTGTCTGTGGAGTTTTTTGGAGAAGATCTTGTGTTGCTAGCAATGCAAGGAAAGAGAAATTTCTTTTTGAAAAGAAAAATATGTTTTCCTGAGGTTTCTCTTGCAGTACATTGAACTACAGATAGACATCAATGAAAATTCCAGGCACAAGATTTCTACGTGAACTGTGATATTGTCAACAAAGTTATTTACCCAACAAAACTATTTATTAAAAATAAGTTTTTCTGATTATAAAAATGCCACATAAATGCCATTCCTATTCCTACAGCACAAGAAAAGAACGGACCCAGAAACTTCATGTACATAACAGAGTCTGCCTTAAAGTTTTTGACAGCATTTGGCAAATTTCATTCCTAGAGCAGGCACGATAAGTATTGGTACTGCAGTTCAAGTTGTTGGTCTTGGGTACCAACTTATGACTAATAGTTGAACACTAATGTCAAGCACCATGTTACTACTGCCAGAGGAGACATAAAAATATAATAAAAATTAAACTTTTAAAGTAATCAAAAAAACCCCCCAAATCCATGGATAAAATAAAATTATCCTATCTTACTAGATGAAGAATAGAATTTTAAAATATCTTTTATTTGCTCCTTGATATTTTTTTAAGTACTTGTTCTCAGTGACTGGGACTGTCTCAGATCTAGCCTCTGTATGATAAGCTAAAAAAATTAGTTTGAAAGTAAACGAGTAAAGAACAATTGGGTACTTATTTCATGTGATATGTATAGCTGTTGCTACAATTGCTGACCTAAAACTAAACTAAATACCTCTACATGCATATTCAGTTTAGAAGTATGATTTCATCTAATATTTCAGGTGTCTAACTGTGCATCTAAACATTTAAATAAGTTCTGTGTGAAATTTACACTTAAAAAAGAATACCTAACAGGAATTATGTGTGTGTCTACAACCGTTTTTAATGTTGTAAATATTTTTGTGAGGTTGGGCACTGTTCAGCAGTGGGATGCCTGTACAGGACTGGAGGATGTGGCCAACAGAGCTTGAGTAGCAATGGGTAGCAATGAGAAGGCATGACTTAAACCCGAATTTTAACTTACTTGCCATTAGACTGAGACATGCTTCAACTCCAATATAATGAATTCCACATATGTTTTGATTATTATCACCTAACAGTCAGCATTTGATACCTCAAAACAGAGATAGAAATGGCTCAAACCCCAGAAATACGTTCTATATGAGACTCCTGTTTCATAAAGGCCTGTGGTTTTTTTCGGCTTTATCTTGTAAACCTTACCGTTTGTATGTGCACTACTTCTGTGAGATTTATTTTGTCAAATTTAACAACAAGCTATCATGATAGTTTTTTTATTTAATGTTTTTTTCTGTTCAAAGATAAATATTTTCTCCTTGAACTTCTTTTCTTCACTGTGATACAGAAGAGGAATTCACTTACCTTTTTGTTCATATGAGTTTTGCAAAAGCAGAAGAGTCATTGCCTGTACTGTTATTTTGTCTGTATTTCATGATCTTTGAGCTTTCAACCTTTACCCTGTTGCAAATCAAGTTTCCGCCAGTACAAGCAGCTCCTGAAGCAGCCACTTTGGCTGTAGTCAAGCTACCTGGGTTTCCTGAGGATGTTCACCCCTTGGTTTCACAGATTCTGAAACAGGAAGCAATTTAGCGAATTCTATTCACTGGAAGGGTCAAATGCCCTCTGCTTAGAAAAAGACAACTGACCTAACAACCATCACCAAGTGGAAATAACTCCTTGGGTTTGCTGCTCAGTTACTTTTATTGTCTTTCTTACAGTGTTAAATATGTTATCTTGTTTTCTGCTGGTGCTTTGTATTTTTCACAGCATTACTCCTTTCAATAGGTGTATTACGTGAACACAGTTGAAATTTTTATTTAATATCTATAAACAATTTATACTTAAATACGGACAGATCTGCATAAAGCAGTAATTCTCTTGTTCTCTGTGCATTGGGAAAGGAAGTTGGGTAAATTAGGTGTGCAGTTTCAATTGACAAGCTCAGGACTTATAACCTTGAAGTTGCTCTTTAAGCTATGTGAGTGATGACAAGATACTTAACTTTGAAAATAAGAAGAGTCACTTTCAAAGGTATTTTTTTCCCGTATTACTGCTGTGGGAATCAATAAAAATTGAGGGTTTTTCCAGAAACACATATGTACATTTCCCCCCTTCCAAATGCAGGAACAGAACTTGCAGAGGTTCATAACTATTGCTTCCTCACTATACTTTTCACTGAATAAATACTGCTCATCAATAAAACCTCAGGCAGACAGTCAATAATGGTTGAATATTAGGTAAGGCTACAACGAATGTCTGGGTAAATTTATAGGTTGATGGTAAAGACAACAGAAAACTCTGAAGGCTAAAGACAAAGTTTTTAAGCATTCTGTAGAAATTAAAGCCACGCCATTTGCTGGATAGCAGGTATTTCTTATCCCTTTGGGAAACCTAAGAGTTATGAGGGATTTTATTATTAGAAGTGATAAAGAAGAGTTATGTCAGCAGCATTATCTTTTCCTAAAGATTCTTGCTTAGTTCTATATATAATTTTATTTAGTCCCATTGAAAAGTGAAATAGATGTTTGTTTGCTAAATATTTATAATGAACTGTACCTTGCACCAGAAGAAGTTTCTTTAAAAATTCCAAATGTCACACATGGTATCTTAGAGCAAGACATATGTGCCAAGCCAGGCTTTAACAGATTGTGAACCTATTAAATGCAAAAGTAGGGTAAAGCAGAATTCATCCTCTCAGGTGGTTTTGGATCACACAGTACCCCTTGTTTCTATTTCTGTGGATTGAATTCAAAATTTTTTTCCTTTATTTGTAGTACTGGACATACTTTTTTTTTTTTTTTAATGACACTTAACAATCATATCATATTATCTATTTCTTTGTAGACCTGAGTACAAGTTAGACAAATAAAGAAAAAATAAAAACCTGAACTTAACATGTTTGAAAATGTAGGCAAGAAATAGAATTCCTGATTTGTCCCCCTGCAGTATAAGGTCACACTTGGGAGATATATTATCACACTGGATTTTTCTCCATCTCCTTATGGGTTCACAGCCATTTAATTTGTCTGCCAAGACTATTGGAGAATCTTTATTTATCCTTCGTCTGCAATAGGTACCAAATGTAACATTGCTAGAACTCATTTATGTTTTTCCTGGAAAGTTAGAAGCATAACAAATCTACTGCAGAACAGTCTTTCAGTCCCTCTCTGAAATGTTTTCAGAAACTTCTCATTGCTCACCTGTTTTGACTTCCTTCTCAGCCAGTTCTGGACAGCAGAATACGAATTAATGTTGTTTTGTGCCTGAGCAGGCTCCTTGACTGCTGCTCTTTACAGTTCCATCAGGGAGGTGTAAAAGAATATTTTCAAGTGTAGAAAGGTCCTGGAGGCTGCTTGTACACCAGCACTAAGATAAAACTTTAACTCATGTCCTGTAAAATGTATAACTCAAACCCATGTTGTAGGTGTCTTTATAATTATTCAGTTCATTAAAAATTATCATGATACTTGACTGATAGGCACAGGGTCCCTAAGATATATCATTCCTAGGAATAGTGGGACAAAGCACATAAGCTCGCCTTCTTTTAGTAGGAAAGGAGTGTGTTAAATCTGAACATTCCCTGAACCCACATGATTAGAATACCCAAATATCATTTAGTCATTAATTACTGATGTTTTCATAGATATGTGGAAATGGAGTCCTATTCGTTATCATTTTCTGCTTACATAATATTCAGGGGACTTAAGGGGTCTCTTGGCAGGGGGGAAGCCTAGAGACAAAGGTAATTTAGACAAAAGACAACTGTTGTGTTAAAAGGCAAGTATTTCCACCATTTGGAACAGGCTGTTGAAGAATATGGTGAGGTGGCTTTTATCCATTTTGCACATCATCATCAATGATTATCAATGAGGTTTTATAGTACATCTTTTTTACTTTGGCTTAGAGGCTGTTTGATGAAAGATATTCATGTTCACTTTCTTGAATATGAGGGATTATTTTGCAAAGATATAAGTAGAGTTATCTACCCAAAAGAGTAGTTTAGGAGACACAGAAATGGCTGTATTCCAGCACATAAAAGGCAGAGCCAAGGTGAAGTTGGAGCTGAACTTGGCAAGGGATGCAAATAACAAGAAGTGCTTCTACGGGTATGTCAGTCAGAAAAGGAAGGTTAAAGAAAGTGGTAGCACTCTGATGAGCAAGGCTGGCAGACTGGTAACCAATGAGGGGAAGGCTGAGATGCTCAACAGCATTTTTGCCTCAGTCTTCTGTGTCAGTCTCTCTTTCCACACCTCTCCAGTGGATGGACTGCACGATGGGGACTGGAGGAGCATGAAGGTGGACCTTGACAAACTTGATAGGGGAGTCCAAGGTAACCACATGAAATTCAACAAAGCCAAGAGCCAGGGGCAATCCCCAGTATCAGTGGGGTCTGGGGTATAAACGGATGAAGAGCAGCCCTGCCAAGAAGGTGGTGGCTGTGCTGGTGGATGAGAGGCTGGACGTGAGAAGCAGAGTGTGCTCACAGCCCAGAAAGCCAAAGGTGTCCTGGGCTGCATCAAAAGCAGTGTGGCCAGCAGGGAGAAGGAGGGGATTCTGCCCCTCTGTTTCATTCTCATGACAACCCAGCTGGAGAGCTGTGTCCAACTCTGGGGTCCTCAGCACAGGAGGGAAGGACATTGACCTTTTGGAGCAGGCCCAGAAGAGCGCCACAAAACTGGTTAGACAGATGGAGAACTTCTCCAAAGCTGAGAGAATTGGGACTGTTCAGCCTGGAAAAGAGAAGGTTCCAAGAGAGACTTTATTGCAGTCTTTTCAGTACCTGAAGAAGGCCTACAAGATGGCTGCTGAGGGACTTTTTTTGCAAGAGGATATAGTAATAGGACAAGCAGTAATAGCTTTAAATTATTTAAGATAGGTTTAGATTAGATACTTAGAAGAAATTCATTGCTAGGAGGGTGAGGAGGCACTGGAACAGGTTGATCAGAAAAGTTGTGGAAGCATTCAAGGAGAGGTTGATGGAGTTTTGAGAAATCTAGTCTAGTGGTTCCAAGTTCCTTGGAACAAGATTATCTTTAACATCCCTTCCAAATCAGACCATTCAATGATTCTATTATAAAAAATATTAGCTTGCTACAGGTATCATTTTAGAGTCTGTCCACAGGATGATGATGTTTGCTTGACAAAAGCAGTGCTTTTGTTTATCATTTATCTTTCTCTCCTTTTTCTCCCTTCCCTTCCCCCCACTTTGTGTTGTTGAAAGGTAGCAATTTATTGCACAATTTTCTGGTATAATGATGGTACTCTGAATCAATAAATGAATCCTCATGTTGCACAAAGGATACTGAGCAATTTTATTTCATAATAGGATGCAGAAAGTGACCACACTTTGCATTTCCTGCCCTTACAGCGGTTTTTGGCTTTCAAAGTCTCCATCAATATAAAGAAAATAAGAGTCAAATGAGATACAACAAGCAGCAAAGAGACATGAAAACTAACGATAAGGTAGGAAGCAGACAGATCTATACCAAAGTTCAGGTTACAGTCATACCTCTGTCTCTCTGTATGTTGTCACACACCCCCAAATTCTGTATACTGAAGAAGTTATTAACATCTGAGAGACAGGTGCTCTATCTGAAGAAAATACCTCCATCCAGCTCTGCATTACCACATTGCATTTAATTAACTAGCAAAACACTCTGAAGTAAAATTGAATTAAAGGTCTCACTTAAGCTGAGGAAGGTGAAGAGTTTCAGAGTTAATTTGCCAAATGATATTTCATTATTTCAAAGGTAATGTGAAGTTCTTACTCAAAATCTGTTACGGCCAACTTGGTCTTTGACATTGTAAAATTCTTGAATGTGTCTGTGCCTTAAGCAGAATTTTTTTTTTCTTTTGTACAAAGTAAATTGACATCATTTGTAAAAAGTTTGGACAACAACTCCATGTTGGCTGAGACAAATTATGTACAATACCCTGGGAGCAGTAAATGGGCTCACTGTTTCGCCCTCTAATTGGATGGATGAGATAAGTTGTGAAGTTCTTGCTCTTCCTTTACCCTTGGAAAATCCTAACAAAGATGTAGGAAGCTATTTTGGAGTGGAGAAGGAAGTTTTTACTTACCTCTGTCTTCATGCAATTTTTGTGTGTGTGTGTAGTACACATCACAATCTATCACTCAGTTTCTACAACAGAACAAAACAAAACACCTCTTTTTGGAAGAAGGTCAGCACCAGCTATCTGTTCATAATTGACAGAATACATTGAAAAGACAGAGTTTCCATACTGAAATTCTCAATTTCTGTTGTTTAGATAGACTGTTACCAGCCTATATAAATATGCCACATATTTACATTTTAAACACGGAAGAAGTCTAAAATGTTGTCTTTTTACTTTTTTTTGTAGTAGCCAAATGACATATAAACTTTTTACACTGACATCATAATTGTTGAGAAGTCAAAGGAAGGGCAGTAGATAGGAATATTTACAATATCAGTGAAAGTATACAAATTCTGCAATTGGCATTTCCAATGGAATCTTAAAAGTCACTTTTCAGAAGTGTAACGTACATTCATTGACACATATGGAATAAATCTTTAGATAGACTTGGCCCAGGGTAATTTTGAATAATTTTTGCATGCCTTTGACATTTAAATCATATGTCTAAAAGGTCGTGAAAATATCTACAGGGCATAAACATCAGCTTTCTTTAAAATGCTCACTTTTTGCAATATATGTATTTTGTACCTTGTAAAGAACTTTAGCTTTGTAAGTTCAGTTGCACAAAGAGTGCTGTGGACCTTGAGTATTCAGATAATGCAAAGATCAAATCCCAAGGACAAGTGGTTAGTCTGAATGGGTTAAAGATAAGAAAATACGTGAGGAAGGAAAAAATGTGTTTAATTTATATTTTAGGACACTAACTCGGATTGAATATAATACTGTACATTTGATAGCTGTACAGTAGCAAAAATGTCAGTAGAAAACAATTGTAATTAGAAGAAAACTCAATTTTTGGCTAACAATTTTCATGTCAGATGTTGAATTCTTGGAATTTAAAGCAACTGCCACACAGAAAACCAAAAATCTCTGTATAAGATGATGAAGGTAATGCTGATAATACAGAAATCCCCATGGATGTTTTATAACATCTATTGTCAAAGAGATTTTTCTAGTAAATACTAATTTATGAATTCAAGTTGTCTTTTTTTAAAAATAGATCACAAATGCATTACAATCTTATTCCTCTCCATTATAACACCTCAAATATTGTCTTCTAAAAAAAGTATTTAGAAAATACCTCTTATCTATGTACTACTTTATTTTAAATCCCATATGCAACTAACGCTGGTCTTCATTTGAATGCAGGGAGCTATAAATACTTCTATATGGAAAAAAAGCTATTGTCTTTACACATGATTTTTAACTTCCATTTCTGCAGTTAGGAGATAATACCTGCACAAATGCTAAGAAAATACGGTGAAAGTTGTAAAACTGTTAGGTAAGTTGGCATTTCCCTTCATGGAAGAACTTATGTTTATATAACTATGGTGTCCTTCCATTATTATTCTCAAAACATGACTGTAGAATATTCATCTTAATATTGGAATTAGTACTATTTTATATTTCTAACAGCAGTATCTCCCCTCCTGTTCAATCCAGTTGCCTTTAGTCTGTGGGCCAGAGGATGAGTTGTGTGCAAAGATGGAAGAATTGAGGTAGTTTATTATGAAAAACAGAAAATTTTGGGGAAACGTTAGGGGGTTCTGTATGTTAAAAGTTGATTCTCAAAAACAAAGGTCTCTGGATAGGGCAAGAAGTGATGTGATTAGTTTGACCATCAAGAACAGCCATCCTGCCATAAAGGACAGCTAAGCAAGCACTGGAGTAGTTTGCCATGGGAGACTGTGGATCCTCTGTTGCTGGAGGTTTTTAAGAACTGGTTAGACAAATCTGTTAGGTGTGGGGTTTGTGCCACTTGCTACTTGGAACACAGGGTGGATTAGACAGCCTCCTGAGGTGTGTTCCAGCCCGATTTTTTGGTTTCTTCTATAAAGGTTCCAGGACAGACTACATGAAAATCATTACTAAAAATCTATTAAAACAATTACAATCACTTTACCCAGCAAATTATCTCTTTTAATTTTTTTCAGAGATGGGTTATGGGTATTGTGGCCTGATAGGTTTTATTAAATTGATCTTTTTCATTTATCATTCACCATCTGGTCTCTCCTAAGTGTTTACATATTGATTCCTTTGTTGCTTAAATCTGACCGGGTAAGAAAAGGAAGCAGTCATCTTCTGTTCACAGAAAACAAGAAAAGCTAACCAACACCTGCAGCATGGCCCCTGCAATTCTTACCATGTTTTTATGTTGATAAATCTATCCAGCATTTTTAGTAGTCTAGTCAGTGCTGCTTTGCTGTCCTGAGGAATCCCTCAAGTCTCACCCCATGGCAGCCTTGTGGCATGCAGTTGGCATTAGATACCCTTGACAGGATTTACATAACCTCCATCACCCCTGAGAGGAAGTGTTTTCTTTAAGCTGCACTTGAGGCCCTTACAATATCACCAGGTTTAGTCCTTCTCACATGGACATATGTCACACAGACATTTGCTGTCCCTAGTGTTAATATGAATGTCTTGAACTCAGAAATATTACATTGTAGAGTAACCCTATGAAAACTGGAAAAGGGGAAAAAGACAAGAACAGTTTTTCTCAGCTAGCTACAAGAACTTGAAAATAGAAGAAAAATCTCAACTGAAACCTGCTTTAGATTTTATAAACCATTCATGTGAAAAACATTTCTTGAGAATCTTTCATGCCAACAATTTTTTTATATATGGAGGCTGTGATAAGCATTTTACACTAAAAATGGTGGAAGCAATTTCTGTTCTGAAAAAGGAAACATTAATTTAAAAGACAATAGAACAAAAGCTTATGAGAATTTTATGATGCTATTTTATTTTGGCATTCTTTGTTCTTGTCTTTTACAGTTTGAGAATCCATTCCAAAGACTAACACTTTCAGTCCTGAAACATAGTTATGTTTTTCTACCACTAGAAAAACAGATGTGTATTAAGTTTTTGTTTGAGCTAGGCATTTTTGCATCATGTGTTTACAGTAGCAGTATATAATTAAACTAATAATATTTGCATTAGCAATAAAATTTCAGTGGTTAAGATTTTATTTTTGCAAGGTGGGGGGACTTTAAAAGCCCCCATTGCCATCAGACAGTAATGTACCTGAAAACTGAGTGCATCCTCCTACAGATCCTGTAAAGAATTAAAGAAATCCTTGTAGATTTGTCATTTACATTTAGTGAGTCCTATTTCCTCAAACAGGTATTTTATAGGTGTTTGATTGTTCTAATACAACATAACCTTCCAGGAAAACTTGTTCTTCTGAATTGAACTACTGAATATTCAAATGTTAACTAATAAAGCAGCTTTGCTTTAAAACTTACTGGGACACATTTCTCTAGAGCCGTTAATTACTGTTATTGATACAGAAATCAACTCCATTCCAGTTACTTGTGTTCCACAACATTGCATAATTTCTGAAGGCTTTAGTTTGGAATAACTGATGCAAAGCAGAAAAATTGAACATTGACAGCAGAGATATTGAAATTTGCAATGAAGTGTATTGACATGGTATAATGTGTAGTGATCATTACTTTGCAACATGGAGACACACCTGGGATAAGAATATACAGATCTACAACATCTATGCCTTTTTTGTGATACCACACTATTGTTGCAATGGAATTCAATTCACATTCCTCTGCATATCCTCAGCAATTTACTGCGGACATGTCCAGTGAAACAGAGGGTCTTAAGGCTTTGAAGCCAGTTTGAGGGAGAGCATCTTGAGATGATCGAACCCTTCTGGTGCCTCAGGCCCTAAGATTAGCTCAAAACTTCTCAAAATTGCCTGACATCCCTTCATTTTAGCCCTGTTCTTCAGGGAAACAGCAGTAAATTGGATTCTTAAAAATGGCTCTGTCACAGTGTACATCCTCACAGTGAAACAGTAAGAAGCTTCTTATTGTGACTGGTTTATATGAAGTGTTAAGAATTGCTGGAAGCATGTTTATGATATGACACAATCCAAGATAGTTGAATATTCAAAGTTAATGCTTATGCTCTCTTCTTTGGCTTATGTTTCTTTTCTAGATTTTGTGGGCGAGGGAACAAAACAAAATTAAGCACCGTGTAAGACTTAAATAGGTAAACCTTTAAGCCAAAATGCTAACTACTATTAATGTTAAATATTTCTAGGGAATATAGCTTCTGTTCCAACTAAGTTTAAAACAAATAGCTCCCCACCTTCACCTACACAATACTACAGATTTAAAATTCACTTATGGAGGCAAGTTTTACTCTAATTATTTCACACCATTTTATATGTGGCATTAGGGTAAATATTCCTTACAAGATGTAATGGAAGGTTGTGAAAAAATGGAATGCAATGTGATTAAACTTTTCTGAAATTAACAGAAATGTTTCCAGCAAGGTAATACAGATTTACATACAGATATAAGGGACAGATAAAATAAACAACCTGGTAACTTAAAGTAAGTGTAGGTAGATTTGTTGCCAAAGTTGAAAAATTGCAAATTCCTACTTCTGTGCTCTGTTTCACTAGAGGAAGTCAATAGAATAGGCATAATCTTTCTTTCTTCTTTTGAAGTTACCTGTCAATTTGGGTATAGGTGAATGTGTTGAATTGAAAGAATAGGGCAGCTGAACAGTGACTGCAACAAAGTTTAACTAGTGTCCATCAATGATGTTTTTCTGCCAAAGTTGCACCATGCAACCTGTTCAGTAAACCTTCTTAAGGTTAAAACAAATCATAGTAGTCTGAAGTGCGCCGTCTTTCATGTATTTGAAGACCCTGGTTGTCTACAGTGCACTGAACTACACTAATTTTTGACCACTGTAGTCTTTTAGAGAATAAGACTGGATATAGATGGGGATTACATTGTTTCCACAAACAATATATAAAAATTTTCCACTTGTCTGTGTATTTAGTGGCTACAATAACATTTTTATTATCTAACAATGGACACTATTTTGTATGAAATAGCTATATGTGGAAGTAAACTATTTGCTTCATGTGCATTATTATGCAATTATTTTTAAGATGAAGAGGTGTTTTAATGCTGAAAGTGAGAGGAGTTACACTTTCTCAAGTATTACACAATGACCTTTTTTCGAAGTCCTCTTAAGTCATCACTAGAGAGTTGATGATGCTCTTACAAAACACTCAATTATTGATTTTTAAGCACTTTTAAGATTCTTGAGATGAAGCTTATATGCTTGTATAGTTTAGAAGATGCACCATAACTTATGCTTTGAAAAAGATGCCAGATATTTATGGTTGTATGTCACACATGAACTCCCAAGGAAGTACTCTTCTAGTTGAAGTGCAGTCAAATCAAAAGAATAGAAAAAAGTGAAAAGCTTTAGCAATAACTAACAATACCTACAAACATCAGTATTTAAAACCCAATAGACATTGAACAACGTGAAGTACAAATGGTACTTTTCCTTCCATATAATTTATTTCTTAAAATATTTCTCAAAATCCTTAAAAATTTTGGTGGAAAATTCCTTTAACTCATCCATGGAGACAGATGTCAAAACAGAAAATGGTGTTTAGCCTGTGTCATACTGTGAATTATTTTTGTTGCTATAGTTTTATTGGGGCAGGGGTTTTTTAAGGATTTTTTTCTTTTTTTTTTTGCATTAGGGAACTTTATTATACATCACTTTTTCAAGCAGGCTGTAGTGCTACTTTATAATGAGGTTTTTATGTGTAAGGGTTTAGGAAGTAGTGCCATTTTTACATGCTTGAACTGATGTGTATTGAATTCCCAAAATAGGGAACAAAATCTCATTCACATGAATTGGTAGTACAGTTTTCTTTCGAATTTTTGACATTTATTATGAGATATATATTTGTCTTTAGACTTCTGAATATGTTGGTAATGCATAGCCCCTATTGATTTCAAGATGGGTTGGGAGTTACTTGACTATCTTTAAGAATCATTTATATCTGTCAAAATCACAGTTTTAACTCTCTGAATAGAAGGTTTTTCCTTTCAAAAACATAAGGATTAAATAAATTTATTAATGAGTTGTAAGAATGAATGGTCTAAACAAAACATTTATTTTTCACAAGTATGTATCTAAATAAATTTCTCAAATCATTTCACAATACTTCTGAGCTTCATTTTTACACTAAAATTCAGAGACTATAGGTAGATAAATTTATATTCATTTATGTTTTGTGACAAAACTTAAAAAATCCATCATTTATATACCAATATATCAGGTGTACTTACTGATGCTATTTTCAATTTCTGTTTGTACTAGCTTTCAGAAATATTTTAATAATTTTCTATTTCTTTGTTAGCAGTCTAGCGCCTAAAAGAATTTTAAATAGCGTTTGCTATAATTTTTGATTACAGAAACTATAATCTGTTTGGGTTAGAACCACATACACAGGACTGAAGTGGAATCTTTTACTCAGCAATTTTACTTTTATGAATAATGAGAATTTAAAAATTATGCCAATGGCTCTGCAGATTACTAAAAACCACAATTAATGGACTGAAATTTAGGATTATTATTACTATTATTACTAAAATTATTATTAAATATGCTACTTCTCCTACAAAATCTTTGAAGTCGCAATTGTCGGTTTTCGTCAATGAATTATTCCAATGTTTTGTAAATATCTTCATACATAATTATTTCCGCATCTTTTTGGCAGAAGATGGGTTGCACAATATATCCAGGTGAATAACACGGATAGCTCAAGGACAGATAATCAGATTTCACATGTACTGACAGAATGGTCTGTTTCATGTCCATATGTCTACAAAACTGGATGTTTCTTCAGAGATTTCAGAGGAAAAAATCAGCCATATGTGTGATTTCATGACTGAGAAATTTCCCTCTCAGGCTCTTTATCTGTCTTGTTTCTTTGTAGTCTCTGTTGCAGTCTGTTAAAAGCCATGTTGTTTGGAAAAGGGACTCGTGTGCTTTGGCGTGACTGCTGGATACTGGGCAGGAAAACCTTGCAGATGAAAGGGGAGATTAGTCCTTTTCCATAGGCAAGTCATCAGGCATAACAGGGTTGGCAAAACCTTCTGGGGTTCAGCATGGAGTAGCTGAGGTTCACATTTAAATAATATTGCTTATTCCAAGCATCCCCATCTTTAAAAATGTAAAGCTTTTCATTTTCAAAGAGGAGAAATGAGAACCACTCACTTCAATGAAAAGTTGCAGTAAGTTAGCCTTAAGATACTGGCAAAATTGGAATGACATTGTGCAGATAAATAACAGACCATTTTGTCAGATTCCATTTTATAGTTGCCTGTGCTGTAAAAAAAAATATTCTGCTGCTTAAGAATATTACTTTTTTTAAAAAATAGAACATACTGAAGCCTTTTCCCAGGTTTTTCAACTGAAAGAAAACCAAAACAGAACCAAAACAAACCACCACCACCACCCACCCCTTCACACTGAATGTCTGTGTGGTGCTCCCACGGGTTGATCTCTGTTCTTACAGCTGAACACGGCTGTGCTGTTGAAGGGCAGCGGGAGGTATGTTATGTAGCACCCTAATTGTTGTTGCATTATGCAACAAGGACAGTGTATAATTCTGAATAATATTATTGGGCAAGGGTGACATCCTTATCATCCTTCTACTCTTATGTCATCTGTCCCCAGTAAATCACTCTCTAATGTGTATTAGAGATCCAAGACAGTCTCATTGAATCTCTGTGGTTCACCACCTACAGAAATGAAGAGCTGGCTCAAGTGAAGATTATAACTGAAAGCAGTGGATGCTTGTTAAAATTCTCTATTCTGCTCTATTGGCATTTCATAACAGGGAATGGAGGGATTAAAAATGTGTGCTGATTACTATACAGCTGGGACTTTTTAGCAAAACGGCTGCATACTTGTGGTACACCAAAGAGCTAAACTATGTTCTCAGAAGCACTTAAACTATGAATCTATGAAGACTCTTACTTGCAGGGATGAGGTCCCATCTTCTGCCCCTCAGCATGCTGGGTTATGTTGCTTGTGTGGATGATGTTTCTTGGAAGCATGGAAAAGTTCTGGGAGTCTGGTTTGATATGGTCAAGAAGAATACAATGTACTCTGCTGCTTTCTGTCTCTTGGTTTCTTCACACACATTATGTTCAGCTGTAGTAAAGCAAAATTCCATATTACATAAAACCCTCACAAATATTTGAACTGCATTCTCTTTTCACTTTAAGGGCTTTGTTTACTCAAAATACTAGGTAAAATAGGTGAACCGGAACTCAAAATTAACACAGATTACCAGGCCAAATTGAGCCCAGCGCTAAATACAGTCACTGCTACCATCCTATCAGTAGTGTGTGCTTGTGAATTGAGATCAAACAACAAAATTCACTCTAACTTAAAATGTGAGATGAAGTTTACCATGACATCTCCATCAACATTCTACAAAACTTTTCACTGATATTCTGAAGTCTTATATGAAAGTCTCACACAAAATTTTGGAAACGTAAAATTCAAAAATGTAAATTACCAGTTATTTTGCCTACGCCCATTTCTTCTGTTTGTCTAGTGTAGATGTGATGATTTTATTTTTCACTCCACATCTTTTTGTTTTGCCCACCTCTCTGGGGGAAAAAAAAGTAACTCCTGTAAATGAGACCTACATTAGTTATCATACCAGACAAAAAATTCCTGAGCTTATTCTGCATAATTGCCATCCCTATGGAAATTTTAGTCAGAACAACGAAAATAATATGAGTCAGGCTAGTTAGACTAGTATCAATAAATAAAATAAAAGTTGGAACGTCTGTGTCAAATTTGTATTGACAAGTTAAATTTTAATTTAGAATTAGTGAAATGTGGTCTGCTCCAAGAATGACTCACAAAACTTGACCTGGGTTCTTAGCCTTCTTTTTTCCTTAAGTTGTTAATTTCTTAAAATTTTCTTAAACTTTATTTCTTATGAAAAAAAAAAAAAGAATTGAAGTAAAAGAACTGAGTCCATCTTCCCACGTCATGTTGAAAATCACTCAGCTGATGACTATGGAGTGAATTGATCAACTCTTGCAGATCTCACCTTCAGGGGTGCTAGATGTGGCTTTTTTGATATTTAACACTTATGATAGCTTTCTCTGTTACAATAATGGTTACTATTCCATTATTAAAAAACCCTGCTATTAATAAGTAGAACATGATGCTACCATTAGTAGTCTAAATAAGCTAGCAAGCTACTTTTTTTTTTCTCCTTCTTATTCACTAATTTATCATACCAGTGATAAATAGGATGAATATGATTTTGTATTCATGATGAGGTGAGTTATGTTTAGTGTTAGACTCTAATGTGATGTGCAGTATTTTTGCAAGAGTTTCTTCTGGAGATGTTGGTACAGATAAAAGAGGTCTTCTGAACTCGCTTCTGTTATATTACACTATTAAGCATTCGGAACAGCAGATGATACCCATATGGAAAGCAAGAAAAATATAATAGATTCTATATTCAGATAGAAAAAATAAACTGTGTTTAGTGGTCTTGCAAAAGCACCGCTGTACTTGGCAAGAATACTTTTTGTGTTGACAGTCTTTGCTCAGAATCCTAAGCCTAAATGCTCATCAAGAGTCAACTGAACTTTTCCCATAGACATGTTCCTCTTGGAAAAGCTGAGGGATGTTTGTCAGCCAGTACTGGCAGCACAGATTTTTCTGCTATATTAAACCTGATATAAACTGCTACTTTTTAAAGGCACAGTGTGGGTACTTCCTTGAGTTGCCATTCCAGCATTTTCCTGAAGTGCTCAGTTCCCTACAAGATGATGTGTTTTCACTTGTTTGGAGTTTTTTAAAGCAAATGCCAGAAGTATTTGGTCTCTCTTAGTTCTCTTTAGGGACATGCTTGTGCTTTCAGGAGAAAACTCTGAATTTAAGCTCTGATAAGGGCTTTCTAAATGAGCTTGCAAAATTTGATAGGCTGCACAACCCACTAAGTCATAGTTAGATGACAGCATCACATGCAAGAAAAGAACTATTGCTCGAAAGAGACACAGGATAAATTATAACACCTTAGAAGTTATAGTAAATTATCTCTAATAGTCTTGACTTACTATGCTGTTACAGCAAAGTGGCGTGGAAAGACCATTGAAGAACCTAAGCTAGTTTATGCAGAAACTACTTCTGTATCATCAGGTGCCTTCTGGAAAACCATAAACCACTAGGAATCAACCATTACTTGGAATATGGCAAAATCACATCCCTTTGCTAAAGATATTGAAGGAATTTTAGAGGCACTGGCTCATTATTTTTGTGACCTGAGCTTTAAAAAAAAAATCTGTGCAACTCTCCATTGCTCTTTTCTAGAAAGGATTACAGCTAAAACAATTAGAGAACACTAGCTCAATCATCCTTTGTTACTGTACTATTTATTACTAGAAATTAGGCCAGCATCCATGACATTGGTCATCTTTAAGAGGTGATACCTTCTATTTTAGAAAAATAGAAGGTATTTAAATTTTCTTTAAGTTTTCAAGCTCTCAGCCTCAAGGCTTAGTTTACTCCCTTTTTGCATTTGCTTGTGTGGCTTCAATATTTAACTCTAGAATATAGATATGTATTTTATGGACATCCATATTTTTACTGCGTGATTCACCCAAAATACTTGAATATTTTCTCTTTTTACAATTGTAATTTTTTGATGGTACTTTTAACTAATTTGACTTTATAACGTAGCATCCTTGTGTATGAGTTGCATTACGCATGGCTGTAACAATTTACTTACTGCTTTAGCTTTTGAACATTGTCCAAGGATATTCTATCAAACTAACCAGAATATGTCATGTACACCCCCTTTTACTATCCTAAGTATAGAGCTATGAGTGGACTATTTAGCTTTTGTATGATTTTAGGTGTGGCTGGGTGCACAGGTGCTTCTCTGTGTATATTCCTGCTCCTTTTCTTCTATGTCATCCAAGGCACATGTACCAAAGATGGCATGTTTACGGTCATGACATGGACTGCTCAGGGAGGCAAAGGTAATTTTCATCCTGTACCTTATAGTTTTCGGTATTAGTATTTTGACACCCTGATAAGAGACCTTGATGGTAAAGAATGACATCCAGCCCTGACAACAAGGCAACAAAACTATTATAGCAACTTAGAAGTCCTCCTTGGAAGGTTTTTCTTTGACTTGTAGTAAAGTGCTAGCCCTCAAAAACTTGGTACATTTTTTTGCCACTAATTGTGTTTACAAAATTAAATTTAGTAATCAGAGTTGGTAAAATAAATCATCATTAGAAGAAAGCAAGCCAGAAAGTTCCGTAACTCAGGTATGTTTTCATTTGTATCTTCCTTGTCTGAAGCGAAAAAAAAAATCACAGTGACTCAGGGGACTGTGCTTAGTAAATTTGAGTTTTCTTTTGTAAAATGTGAATAGAAAACATCTTTCTTCCTTAGGCTATCATCCAAAGCACAGAGATGATAATATGAAGAGTCAACAGAGTTTTCAGGAGAAACATCCTGAATAAAATACCAGATTGCAGAGATTGTAGTCTTAGATATAAGGAACCTTATATTTTGGGGTTTTTCTGAGGTAAATCTACAATCTGAGGAATTTTATGTCATTCAGAGCTTCTGCTCTTATCTGCACTTGATTCTAAGTGAATGAGAAGTTTTATTTCTTGTTGAATATGGTCTGGCCCTGTCCACAATGGGATTCCAACATTTCCTGTTAGAATATGATTTATCAGGAATTTAATAATTCTTCAGTTCAAACTGCAGCACAAGCCTCTAAATTTAACAAGAAAAAGAAACATAGCATTTAACACTGAAAGAGAGGTAAACTTGGCACTTGAAACTAAAATTACAATAAATAAAGATGAACTCAAACCAAAATTGGAAAAAGGAATTCCAGTCAAGCCTGTTATTTTCAAAAGCCAAATATGATTTCTGTACTTAAAATCTTAGGTTAATGGTACAAAGTAATTAACTACTCTACTCCGTCAAACATAAACTGTAGCTTTTATATTGCTGAGATGTTTATTTCTTGTCCTTCCCTCTTTCTCAAGTTAGATATGATTCTGAAACACAAGCAAATAAATGCCAATTCCTTTGGCCTCTGTCCTACCATTCCATTTCTGAAATTCTGCCCAATTGAAAATTTCCATTCAGACTGACTGGCATTTGTTGAACTGGTTGTTGTTGTTGCTGTTGTTGTTATTATTATTATTATTATTATTATTTCTAGTATTATGATGATGTTATTTTAACACTCTTTTTCAAAAGTCGGGGACTTTGTGCAACCCTTGCTGTGCCTATGCACGACATTTTAAAACCAGTCGCTTCTGTGGATCTCTTGCGCAACAACACTTTTTTCTTGAAGGCACTCTGACCCTGGCAAAAAAACTTCTATTACTTTTAAGCCCTGGTCTACGATGTTTCCAAACTTGTATGTGGAGTAGGTACCACCAATTTAATGCTATGCCAACCTAAGAAATACAGAGACTAAATAAAAAGATACTGTAAAGAGTAAATAAGATCAGTGGAAGATTTTTCAATATCTCTACCACCTTGTCCTCCTTTAAAACACAGTAGGACAGTGTACAGACTTCGTCTTCAAAATCTGTGCTCTACTACTCTGTTACACTTTTTAAGATCAAAAATAATAGGCAGAATAACACGCACAAGGAAATAGATGGAGGAGAATGATTTATGAGGTTTTCTTATGTAAAAAATTTTTTTCAGATTTTCACCCTGCAATGTGTTAGAAAGGAACATAAGACCATAAAATGTCACTATGCTACAAAAATCCTTCTTGCTTTTTGGGACAGTACACATGATGTTTGCTTATTAAGGCAGTAGACAGTTCTCAGAAAACGTATTATTTTAGTTACAGAACTAATTTTTTTTAATATACATTAATGGAAAGTGACTGGAGAATCCTTCTATGGTTGTACAGTCGTGAAAAGACTAAAACTGTATGAATTCCTAGCAATATATTTCAGAGAGCAAGAGCTTGGCAGCTTCCTTTAACCTGCAGTCATTTTATCTTTCTTGTTTCCCTATGGTGAACCTGTAGCTGTAAGTGCAGCAGTTGCAGGTGGAACTAGACCATATTTGCCCCATTTGGCCCTTGTCACATTTATCATTTGAATTCCACCTCCTGCTTTCAGTTCCTTTTCTGTTTGTTTCTTAGAATGATTGATTGATTGATTGATTGAGTGATTGAATTTGGGACATTTTAAAATATTTTTTATTCTTCAAAATAGGAAAAAAATACTTTATGACAAGATAAAATCCAGTAAGAACCAGTAACTTAATGCCTTATTAAAACATAATACTTTCAAAAATGAAAATCCTAACATTCAAAGATTGCATGTTCTTCCCTTCTCCCCTCTTTTTCAAATACTGAAAACTAATGAATTGCAAAATTGTGAATAATGGTAACCTTGCGCACTCTATGTGGAAGAAGCCTCTAACATCAGAGCTGAGTTTGGTGACCCAATATAGCTAGGTCAAAGAAGAAATGAAGTCCTGGAATATTACTGAAATCCTCCCAGCATGCAACATTTGTCCCTATTATTGATCCTTGGTATACTCGCAAAAGCCTAATTTTCCTTTTTTTTTTGAAAAACAGGTATAATTATTCTTTCCTATCTTGTGAACAGATTTTGGGAGGTGCAAATATAAGTTTTTAAGCACATTAAATTCACCAAATGAAAAGATCGCTTCCTGCTTCTGAATTCTCTGTGTTTTATAATTCTAAGGGCTCAAATGGTATCTCCTCTTTGACATTTATTATTTCTGTGAAGACTTGCACAATTTGTCTGGTGGGACTCTGATCTACAGTTCCTGTACATCCTATTATATCTGTACATATAATTTTAGTCTCCATTTTTAGTTGATTTTTTTCCTACCTGGCCTTTCCTCCTAGTGAAGAATTTACTTACCAAATGACTCAACATAGTTGTTCTGTCCTCAATTTAAACCTTGCACTGTCTACCAACAATTTTCTTATATCTGAGCTTCATTTCCTTTTTTTGGCATCTCTGCCTATGTGTGCCATGCAGTGTTACCAGGACTAGCTCCTTGTCTATATTGACATCCTCTCCTGATTTCCATACTCTCCTCAGCCACTTTTCATAAATGCACCCCATCTTTGGCTCTTTGCAATACAGTTTAACCTGAGTGTTATGTTGTCTGTTCTAGGTAGCTGCCTAATAGCTGTAATAGCCATAAAAACAGTAATGACAGCCTGCAGTGCCCCACATTTTCTACTTCCTTTTTGCTTTGGATGGGAAAAGTTCCCATGCAAAGCTCAAGAACGTCATACATTGTATTCTTTCAAATGCTGCCTCAAAACTTCTAATTTAAAATGCCTCTGCTTGGCACAGATAGAAGCCATACGTTGCTACTGTCTATTTTGTTACCTGTGCCTCTCAAGGATACTGGGTTTGGGTGAGAGGGAGAACACATTTTCATTTCTGCTTTGATGAACAAACACCTCTGCTCTCTCGGGCAAAGACCACCGGCCTTTTTCAGCACCTTCATAGGCACAACTAAGTCCTGCTACAAAGGCTGGCATTCTCAGCAACTAAAAATAGAGAATGTATTAAATATGGCAAAAGTGAGAACATAATGCATATGATCTCATTATCTTCACAGAAGTTAACATAGTCTGTTTCTCCTACATTATCCGCTCTGTAACAAAATACATGCCCTACTGCAAATGGACACAAAAAAATTAATTCCTCACCTGAACACCATTGACAACACATGCCTCTCAGCCTCTTAATAGCAAAGCCACTTCCTAATTAACTGGAGATTGGGGCAGGGTTTGCCTCTGAAACAACATTTACAATGTGCTTTTCAACTAATGTCTTGGTTTATTTAGGTCTTTTTATCATCTTTACTAGGTCTTCGCTACCTAAAAACCCTAAGAAATACTTTTCGCTTTCTTTAATTTTTTTTTTCTCTCTATTAGCAAACAATGTCTGCTTTTTAGTATCTTGTCTTTTTACGTCCGTGGACCTGTGTTTAGATTTTGTCCCCTTTCTTTGACTCTTGTCTTTCTTGTCTTGGAATACTCAGGTGTTGTATACAGACATCTGGGCTTAAGGATGGTACACAGGTGGAAGTGGATGGCTAGGTCCTAATGGTTATACATGTTTATGATTTCATGTGTGCATATATATGATAGAGTATCAATATAACCATTGCCTGCTAATTGTAAGTAATAGTTTTGATTATTGCTGAAACTATCAAAATTCATAAATGAACAATTGTAGATAGAAGTCATATTTTTTACTAACCCAGTTGATGCAGTAGCTAAAAAAAAGAGGAAATAGGCTTAAGGCCCTTCTTTGACTCCTCAAGCTTGTGTTGTTTTTTGTCATTATAGTCACTCATTTAATAAATGGCATTGCTTTTTCCTACAGACCTCTTGCTGCTGTGTTAATATCTGTGCCCAAGCTCTGAGCATGTCCAATAGTGATCTTGAGTGAGAGTCTGTAATTCTGAAAGGGCATGTTGTGTCATTTTTTTGTCTTCTGGGTTTTAGGAGGACTTAAATGATGACCAAAACCATTTAATGTGCACTGAACAACTTCTAAATGAGAGATTTTCCAGCAAACTTAGTAAACACAATCTTCAAGCATTTCTCTTCCTCTTCCTTCCTTCATGTTTGCCTTATATTATAATTGCATTAGGAAATTTGGGTTTTCTAGATCCTCTATGAACTACAGTGGGGCAGAAATCTCACACAAAATATGTGAAGGCTTCTGAAGTGTTTGCACAATTCTCTCTTGGTATCCATACAGGAGGACAAGCAAATTAAAGCCATCTGTGAGATTAGGGGTTATGCACAGATTCTTTTACTGGCCTGATATTCAAGTCACTTCAAGGCTACTTCATTATCACTTAATTATGGCTGGCCATTGCAATTGTAAGGAGAGAAAACCTGGAAACTTCACTGACCCTACAAGAACCTATTGCAGTTTACATTTACATGTTTTAATTTAGTTTGTTCTTCCAGTGATGCATACATTGCTATATTAGGTCCTGGACTAGTGTAATTTTAATTTTATTTTGATTTTCTCAGTTGCTCGGGAAATGAGTATTGTTGTGATAGGATTAAGATGATTTATACAACTCAATCAAAAAGTCATTTGAGTTGTTCTCTCATACTTTGCACTAGAGGGCTACTTGGTGCTTTGGTTGTGTTGGTACACAGAGCTGAGAATTCGTCCTGATCATGGATTCACAGATCTAGACAATTCACTCCTGTTGTGTAGTAACTGTCATTGAAGTTAATACATATGTATAGCATTTTTGCTCCTCAAAGGTTCAGAAGGAACTAGATTAGGACAATCCAAGGAGCCAGATGCAGCCTGTATCTCCACAATCAATAGTAATAGATTATTATTGTCAAGAGTACCCCCCAAGTTAAGAACTCAATGCTCAATGTCTCACTTTATAGGCAAAAAAAACCCATCAGTGAATTGACAGGGGTTGCCTGTGTAGGAATTACCCAGAAGACTACTATGAGATCCAGAACAATACTGAGGTTACTCTGCTCTAACAACTGGGCCAGTGCTCTAAGTGAGTTGCCAAGCCTTCTCCTTTCTAAAGCTTTTATACTTTGAGGTCTTAGTTATGATGAAGGCTGAAAATACTATTAAACTAAAATTACTTTTCATCTTTCATAGAATGGTTTGGCTTGGACGAGGCCTTAAAGGTCATGTACTTTCAACCCCCCTGCCAGGGACACCTATCCATCCAACCTGGTCTTGAACACTTCCAGGCATAGGACGTTTTATCATTTCACTGTAAAACTTGTTCTAGTGCCTCATCAGCCTCATAGTAAACAATTTCTTCCTAAGATCTAATCTAAAGCAGCCCTCTTTCAGTGTAAAACTGTTCCCACCTTGTCCTGTCGCTGTTTTCTCTTGTAAAAGCTTCGTCTCCATCTCTCTTGCAGGCCTCTTTATGTACTGGGAGGTGCTATAAGCACCTCTCTCCCTGGAGCCTTCTCTTCTTCAGGCTGAACAACTCTAGATCTCTCAGTCTGCCTTCATATGAGAGGTTTTCAAATCCTCTGATCAACTTAGTGGCCCTTTCCAACAGGTAGACATCTTTTTTATTTTGGGGGCCCCAGAGCTGGATGCAGTACTCCAGATGAGGTCTCCCAAGAAGGGAGTAGAGGGGGAGAATCTCCCTTGATCTCCTAGTCACACTTCTTCCTGCAGCCCAGGATATGGTTGGCCACACATTGCAATAAAAGATTTGCTAGGACTTTTAATTTCTTGCACTCTTTGTGAAATACCTTAATTTTTAGTTTTCCTGTGTAGCATAATTTTCTAGTACATAGATGTTTTTCTGAAAACTGCCCTTCATTCCATTATTGGGTAAATAGACACTGAAATCCAGTTGCTTATGGAGGCCTCTAGGTTTGTGCAATACTAGGTCTAAATGACAACGACGAATACAATGTGCTACTGATTTTACAGTCAAAATGGTATTACTGCTTTGTTTTCTTTCCTATTTTCATTGAAGATACTTGTTTGCATGTACTTTTAATTCCATATTTCATAGTTTCACATTCGTGTATGAATATAATCACTCTGTGTTTTCTTCCTACTGGTACTTTCCTTTTTCCTGATTTAAGGTTTAGTCCTTGATGCTGCATTTGAAACAAAAGCTTTACAAAAAGCCATAATGTTGGGCAAGTATCTGCCCTATTATTTTCTCAAATTTTTTCTTTTTAATTTTGCTGTTATATGCTATTTTGTTATATGCCACTAGCATCACAATAAAATAAGCACTTTTAATCTTCTGAAAGAGCCAGCTTCAAGAGGTTAAAATGTGGTCAAGGGTTAATTTACCAGACAGAAATCTCATTAGGTTTTCATAGATTTGCTGTAGTCAGTCACATACGTAGTTGTTATTTTAATGAGTCTTCTATAGGCTATGTTTTAAAAGTTGCTGCTCAACCATTGTTTCCATGGAGGGCATCCTTTTTGTTGTTTATCAGGCCCATCACTTACATAAAAGTTTACTGGGGAAATGCCTGGAAGGAATGGATAAAGTGAAACCATTTCAAAAAACAAGTAAGGTTTTATTTAACTTAATATTGTTTTGAAATGTACCTGTGTATTGTGTTTTAATTGTGACTGTCCTTTTTCTGAAGGATCTTCTTTGGTATAAGCCTAATTTTATGAAGGTGTCCAAAAGGTTTACTTTTTCATCATAAAGTATTTTTGAGTCTATTTCTCTTTCTTGTAACCAAGTCAATTCATATTCTTTTTTTTTTGTTTGTTCTTTTTTTTTTTCCATGTTGAGCTTAGATTTTATCATACTGGATTATAATGGTTTATTTCTTGATTTGAAAATGTGCTTAAATTCTTTCCACATTTTCCAGAAGAAACCAGCATTTATCACATCTTCCCTTTTCTCTGTCTGGATTTACTTCTATTTTTTACATTACAGCAAATAATTGAAGCTACATAGTGTGTCGAATTGAACAGAAAATATATATTTCATTGTCCTCCTTCAAATAAGTGTGAAGTATATATTGCCATTAAGAAATGGAAATAATATATAATTTTCAATATATAGTGAAGCTTTATAGGGCAGTTGAACATGTCTGTCTGTAAAAGAAAACTAATATCTTGCTTCTAAAGCAGTATCATTAGAAAAGTTGATTTTTAAATAATTTCTTATAGTAAAATAAATTCAGCACTTTTTTGGGTATTTTCAATTTGGTAAAAAACTGTTTCATCTTTTCAACTAAAAATGGAAATGATTTTGAGGTTAATTTTTCATTTTCTAAAAGGATTATTAAAAAAAATATATTTAATAGTACTGTTTTTAAAAAGACTAGTTAGAACATAAACCCTCTATTAATAAACCCCAAAGTTGCAAAAATTTTGAACAAACATGCAAAATTACAAAATAATTACCATGCCTTCAGCAGCCAACATATGTGACAGTTATGACTGATGATGATACACAACTGCAATTCAGCACACAGAAATACATCTACAGCATCTTCCTCTTAATAGTTAATGTAGTTTTTCTGAGTACCACTCAGTAGATGAACAAAGATGAGGATAAAGAGGGCTTCAAAACAGCTTTACTCTTCCTTCTCCCTAGCATGTGTAACAGGGCCAGAGAGAGGGAGGAGGGAAGGAAGAGATGTGCGGCATGAGGAAGAACAGCAAGCAATACAGAGCTTCTCCTGCCAGGATGCATTTATTGCACAGCTTCTCTTGGAGTCACGCCCAGCTGGGACCACGGAGAGCTCGGCTCTCTGCAGAGTGTTGACCTCCTACAGATCCGGACAGCAGGATGCCAAACCTGTGCACATGGTGGGAGGGTGGTATGTGCTGGAAGGCGGCCACGCTGTGCCAGACTTGGGGAGGTGCAGGTTGTGGTGTAGGGAAGTGCAAGGTGGGACCAAGCAGTGTGAATTTCATAGGTGATAGCTAACATGTGATGGCTCTGAGGTAATTTTGGAAACTTTGGTTGATGTTGGTTTAATTACCTTGGCTGAACGACACTCCAGAACTTTTTAGTGCACTGTTTAAAGATAGGAAAATCCATTACTGATTTTGCTATAGAAGGATACGTGGTAAAGTCCAGTGCTTTGGGAGCTGGTTGATGGGTGGCTCATGACATCCATCCAGTGGGGTGGGGTGGTCAGCTGGAGACAGTGGCTTCATCAGCTCTGCTGGTCCAGGGGTTAAAGTGGTCACTTGCTTCCCAGGCTCATATCTGTAGCCACAGCCTTCCCATAAGCTCAGCAGCTGCTCCAGTCTGAGTATGGGTATAAATAAGAAAACGATAGCCTTGTTAGAGAAGCTGTGAATGCCCCATCCCTGGCAGTGTTCAAGGCTGGGTTGGATGCAGCTTTGAACAATCTGGTCTAATGAGAGCTGGCCATGGCGGAGGGGTAGAATTACCAATTATTTTATCTCAAAAGTGGCCTACAGGAACAGCAACTGAGAGACTTGGTCAAGAGCACAATAAAATTATTATAGGTTTTTACATTTGGAATATCATTACTCTCTTGTAATTCCAGGGATGCTGGGACAGGTGTGTGGAAACAGAAGGAACAAGAACACAGAAAACAAACTGCTGGTGGTGGATGTTTTCCTTAAGAAGGCTGTATGGGAAAGACAAAAGTGGTGGGAATATGGTGCTTCTCTCTTCCTCGGCCGGACAGGACAAGTGTCAAGTGAGTATGGATAGTGAGATCAGAAAGGAGGAAAATAAAAGTGTTGTGGCAGAAAGTAATATGCTCCAGAGTAGAGAGTAATGAAACAATTATAATTTTCAAAACAAAGTAGTACAGAAGAAGTAACCTGAATATTGTTAAAACCACCACAGGGAAATTATGCAAAAGCAGGTTTCTTTAGCTGGCTTTACACCATTAGCTATAAAGTGAGCCCTCAGAAACGGCTGAGTGAGAAGCTGGACTTGCTAGCTTGGGGCTCTGCTTGTTAAATGCTGAACTACATCAGATCATAGAAAGCTGAAACTTCGTATCTCACAGCAAGACAGCGTCATGAATACCTAAATTTACCACCTGATTGCTGTGACACCTGGAATTCACTGCTCAAAGAGAGGACAAATATAGCTGTTACGAAACCACACAATCTGCTTTAGTGCATTTTGGCAGTTCAGAAAGGCAAGAGTTTTCGGACACAGCCTTCCAACACCCACTCTGTCCAAAGAACAGAAAGCTTGTTTTCTTAGAGAAGTCCTCAGAACTCCTGAACTTGATAGGTCCTGGCACCACTACACCAAAATTTCCCCCAGATCCGGTGTATGGGTGCTGCCAAATTCTGTCCACAAAACCTAGAAATTATGTCATCCTCGCAGAAATAAAAATTGCTTTCTATGATTCAACGAAAGAAAAAAAAAAAAAAAAAAAAAAGAACCAAATTTTGACCCAAAACCGCCAACCAAAACCGCCCGACAAAAAACCCCAACCCTAGAGCAAGCATGAGCCCTGGGATGCCACCAGCTCCGGGCAAAACGGTACGAAGTGTCTCTCGCCGCGCTCACCTCTGGGCGCCCGCGGCGCTTTGCGGGGCAGCCCCGCCACCAGAAAGGGCGCGCGTGTGCGTGGGGGGTGTGTTTTGCTTTACGGAGTCAGGGAGGGCGAAACTTTTTCTTTACATTTTTTTCTTTTTTTTTTTTTTGTGAATGGAAGGTGTTGCCTTGCCACCCGGGGGGGAGCAGGGGACACGGCGTGCCCGCGGCAGGACCCCGGGACAGCGCCGGGCACCCGAGTGCCGACTTCCGACGCCCTCCCCCG